>PVJD01004519.1:0-134768 GCA_004026545.1 Mormoops blainvillei
TTGGAGAAATCAGCTCATAGTCTTATGGGAACTCCTTTGTAGGTCACTGTGTCCTTTTCTCTTGCTGCTTTTAAGATTCTCTCCTTATCTTTAACCTTGGATAATGTAATTATGATGTGCCTTGGTGTGGGCTTCCTTGGGTCCAACTTCTTTGGGACTCTCTGAGCTTCCTGGACTTCCTGGAAGTCTATTTCCTTTGCCAGGTTGGGGAAGTTCTCCTTCATTATTTTTTCAAATAAGTTTTCAATGCCTTGCTCTTCCCCTTCTCCTTCTGGCACCCCTGTGATTGGGGTGTTTGAATGTTTAAAGTAGTTCCAGCGGTTCCTCAGCCTCTTCTCATTTTTTTGCATTCTTGTTTCTTTATCCTGTTCTGGTTGAATGTTTATTTCTTCTTTCTGCTCCAAATCATTGGTTTGAGTCCTGGTTTCCTTTCCTTCAGTGTTGGTTCTCTGTATATTTTGTTTTATTTCACTTTGTATAGCCTTCACCTTTTCCTCCATTTTGCAGCAATACTCCACCATTTCTGTGAGCATCCAGATTACCAATGTTTTGAACTCTGTATCTGTTATGTTGGCTGTCTCTTCATCGTTTAGTTCTATTCTTGGAGCTTTGATCTTTTCTTTGGGATGGATATTTATTTATTTATTTATTTATTTATTTATTTATTTATTTATTTAGGTCTCAGCACGCCTATTACATTGTAAGGGGTGGAGCGTTAGGTTACTCACCAGGGCAGGGCAACCCATGTCACTGCCTTGTGGCGCTGTCTGTGGGGAAGGGGCCTGAGAGGGAACAATGCCACTTGCTTGGCTCTTGGCCAGCTCTCAGTTGCTTCCCCTGCTACCCACAAGCAAATTGGACCCTTCAGGTGCTGATTCCCAGGTGGGTGGGTTTGTGTGCATTCTAGGACCCTGTGGGTCTCTCAGATGAACTCTCCTGTGAGACTGGCAGTTTCTCCCACCACTGCAACCTCCATAGGTTTTTAATGGTAGAGGTTTGGAGGCTTTCTTTTCTGTGCAGATCCCTGGGTTGCACCGTCTCTCTCACTCCCCAATTGTTCCTTCCAGTTTATTTGCATGTAAATGTGGGACCACCAGGTCTGCCAGCCACCACCTTGCCTGTCCTGGTCCGCTAGCTGCAACCGTGCTGCACATCCTCTCCGCCCTGGCTTCCCGTCTCCGCCCCTTCTACTGGTCTGGATGAATGTTTCTTCTTTAACTCTTTGATTGTTGGATTTCTGTACAGTTCAATTTTCTGGCAGTTTTGGTTATTTTTTTGTTTTTAAATTTGTTGTCCTTCTGGTGGTGCGATGAGAAAAAGTGTATCTACTTATGCCTCCATCTTGGCTGGAAGTCCTTTATTATTCCTAATCTACATTTAAATATACTATGTTGTCTTCAGAATGTATTCCTTACTATTTGTTGGCCCAAACCAGAATCTGATCTATTACTGAGCATTGTATCTGGTCATTTTGTCCCCTATGTCTTTTTTTATTCTAAAGTAATCCTTTATTCATGATACTTACTTGAAAAGACTAGACCATTGTCCTGTAGAATGTCTCACCTTCTGCATTTTTAAGTACATATTTTTAGATAAATTGTAACATAGGTTGTGGTGCCTCATCTTGGAACGTATAAGGAGACAATTATGTGTTCCAATAATTATCAATTATCAAAACTTTGATAATTATTGAATCTAGATGATGGATACATGGAAGTTCATTATATTATTCTCTGCTTTAGACGTATGTTTGAATTTTTCATAAAAAACAGAAAAGAATTTATTGATTTTTATAATCCACTTTATCTTATGCTGAATTTGCTTTAAATATAAGCTGATAATTAGCGTTTATTTTAAATGGGGGCTCCGGAACCACCATCAGTCATGCGAAGTTTCTGCTCTTCACCACACCGCCTCTGAATCTGGAGGTGTGATACTGGCACTCTTGTGTTAAGAACAAGATGCTATAAAGTATCCCTTTTTCACTGGCCCTTGAGGCTATTTAGGACACAATAATATATGAAAATATAGAATGTTAACAAATAAATTTTATGTTCTATTTAAAATATTCTTCGCTTTGCCCTGGCGGGTGGCTTAGTTGGTTGGAATGCCATCCAGTGCACCTAAAACATTTTGAGTTATATTATGGTCATGACACATGTGGGTTTGATCCCCAGCTGGGGTGTGTACAGATCAGGTTAACCTGTCAATGTGTCTCTCTTTCTTCCCTACTTCCTCTCTCTCTAAAAAAAAATTTTAAAAATATACTCATGTGAGGAATAAGTAAATAAATAAAATATTCTTAACTTTGTTTTTAAAGTAAATAGCTCTCCAAAAATATGGGGCAAAACATTACCCAGCTAACAAGAAAGCTTTAAATAATGTGTTTTTTCTTCATCAATAAGTGCGAATACTGATTGCCAAAACAGTAATTAAAATTTGTTCTTGTTCAAGTGGTGACATTAAAAATATATTTCAGTGTAGAAAGAGAACCAACAAAGAGGAGAAAATTTAGAGGAATGACTAGGCAATAAATTTAGATGAAGTAAGAGAAAGGTCAGGAATGTAAAAAAATAAAGCTATCAAGTCTAAATACAAAAATACATTAAAATAAAAATGGTTTAGAAGTATCTAATTTGCTATTGGCCATTAATGTTATGAAACATTGCTTTAAAAAAGAAATGGGCTTTCATCAGTTTGTCCCACCGGTTCTGTCAGCAGGGGAGCAAAACCCCTGCGCATTAGGTGGAGTTCTCATGGAGCATCCGATTGCCTGAGTCCTCAGGAAACAATGGCCTCATTTGCTTGTAGGCAGTGCGATATGACATTGTTTAGTGATGTTTAGAGACTGAAATCAGAACTCTTACATATGGGCTTATTTATTGATTCCTTCCCAATTTTCACCTGCTAAATAGTAATAAAATGTTAATTTCTCCTTCTCGAAAGGAAAAAATATACATTTTTTAGATATATATTTTTTTAATATATACAGTATAAACTTAGTAACATTCTCAAAGGTTCTTTGGAGGAAATAAGTACTTAATAATTTAAGTCTATTGTTATTATAATTTTTTTGTGTATTTTACAGAAAACAAGGATTATTTATGGAAAACGTAATGTAATTATTACATATAATTCATGCCTAATATGACAGGTTTCTTAAAAATCTAGCACTAACATACAAAGTGTAAAATCATGCAAAAGGAAAGAGTAGATTTATTAACAGGGAATACTGAATGATGTTCTAAAGAGTCTTAAAATACATGTAAACACAAATTGATACCTGTTCTTGATTCTGCAGTACCAAAAAATTAAGGAAACAATGCTATAAAATTTAATAACTTTATAATTATTATACCTTATTTTTGATATTTTAGAGTCAGAAAATTTAATGCGTAAGAGGAACACATCCTTTGAAAAGGAACAGTGTAAGAAAATAATTTTACAAGTATATTACAAGTATTTTTTCATAATAAGTATGAGTATTATTCTCAACAAGTGGTACAGTTTGGGTTATCAAATCCTGATATGAAGTCAGTTGCTAAATTTCTTCCCAGAGTCAGAACATTTATTTTTAGGATGATAGGAAAATAATGTTCAACGAGTCTTGATTATCTGGTTAAGTTTTCTAACATTTTCTGTAAGTCTAGTTTTTCGTCAGTTGGTAAGCATTCGCATTTACAAGTAGATAGATGATACCCACTCAAATTACTAGCAAATCTTTTCTCATAATAAGGCTACCTGTTTTCACCCTAATAGTTTCAGGACTGTTAGAATTCAGTACAAGCATTTGTTGTAATGTGCATAAAAATGTATGATTTTAATAGCTGTTTTTTCTTTTCCCTTTTGAAAACCATAGTCTAATTATATATTAAATGTATTCCATTCAAAAGGTTAGTTTTTAAAATCTTAAATCATTATGTCTTTCTATTTTATGTATATTTCCATGCTTTCTGTTTTATATGACAGTTACAGACTTCTTCGCTAATAGGGCTTACATTCGAAGATAAGGCTGCATGTAAACAAATTAACTTTTTTAAAAAATAGAGAGCAATTTCATCTGTAATAATGTACCAATTCATAAATTATTGCTCGTATTTTTTTCTTAAAGATAAATGACACATCGTATAACACATATTATTAGGTACTCTAGATGTCTGTGTTCTGGGAGATAAGGCTCTTGTATTATGATACTCTAATAAAATGAGTTAATGTTTTAGTATTATCGATAAAAGAGCTCTTGGATATATTTAATAACTGAACTGAGAAACACTTAATTTTAGTTGTCTGTAGCAATATAACACAAATTCTCCTGTAAAACAAATTGCACTTTTGGAATATATTTTAATGTGTATTAAACAAAGGAGAAAATGAGGTGATTGAAGTTCAATTTGTAGCATGTTATTAACCATTTCCGCTTGACTAGATGAGTAAAAGGATAATGGATGAGGGTTTTATTATTACCTTTCTGCTAAAATGAAGTGGTATAAAAGATAAGGTGATGAGATTAATGAACATAAGGAAAAAGAGTAATCAATCAAGCTCTAAGAAGGAAGTGAGAACGACAGTATCTTCTAAGATTGGTTAGGACTCGCTGTACAAAAAGTAGAGTTTATCCTGCAGCCCTTTACCACAGTGTTGAACACTAACGGTTGTGGCTAGAAGGCAGAACTTGGTACGATGATGCTGAATCAGACATGCATGAATTTGCATTTCGGTTTCAGTGGTCCACATGGTAGAGATCTGGCGCCGCAGCTGAATTTCTTGTATTTGAGAGCTGAAGTATGTCTTTGGAGTCCCTGTGCTGTGTTTTGAATCATTGGAACCTAAACATAAGCCCTTCTGTTGGATTGCAGTTACAGTCACACAGGGAGTGTCACTTGTCCAAGTTTCCTTAGTTTCATATTTATTATTCATCGTTTTAATAAAAGATTTCAGAAAGACAGAGTAGTTGGTGGAGTTGCTGATTTCATAACAGTATTAATTTAGATCGTGCCATCCTTTCATTCAACAAAATTTGTTGAGTGCCTACTGTGTGCTAGGAACTCTATTCTGATTGTTGAGACTGTATCAGTGAAGAAATATGGGCAACATGCATCTCTCAGTGAGCTTATAGTTTGGTAGGGATAGACATACAAAGAGATGTATATGTCTGTTGGTAATGATTACAAAGAGAAAAATAAAGCGGTAAAGCCTCTCTAATAGCGCGCTGTTTCAGAAGAAACCTGAGTGAAGTGAGGCGACAACCCAGTGCGGGCCGTTTGAGGAAAGAGCATTCGAGTCAGAGAGAACAGTTAGTGGGAAGGCCTGGAGGCAGCAGGGTGCTTGGAACAGTGAGGAAGCATGGCATTGCTGGGAAATTGGCAGAGTGGGGTTGAGTTGCAAAATATCTGGAAAAATGAAGAGTTATGCAATAAAGGCCAAAGTATTTTGTTTATAAGGATAAATTATGCATTCAACAAATCTTTATTGACTGCCTAAATCTACTCCTAAGTCTGAGGATATACTAATGAGAACAGAAGTCCTTGCTTCTATGTAGCTTCCGTTCCAAAGGGATGAGGAAGAAAAATATAAGTAAATGGATGAGCAAGATAATTTCAGATGATACAGTGCTTTGAGGAAACAAAACTGGGTGTGTTTGGCTTGGGAAGAGGGGGTGATGGGGATTCAGGTCTAAAAGGTTTAAGTTGCTGGTACTTTTCTCAGCCTTATCTTATTCCCGAATTCAAATCGTAACAGTGAGACCATGGACACAACTTTCTGAGCTTCTCTACACGTATGATTTTTACCTCACTTTATCATTATCAGGATTTAACGATATAGTGTATGTAAAGCACTCGACACAGGGGCTTTTTCTTCTTGCTCATCTGCAGTCTAAAAGAGCAAGAAAAGAATCTTTTTTAGTAATTGTGCTAGTTCAGATTCCCACAGATTCAGATAGTGAGACAAGGGTTCGAGTGCAACTAGTTTGTTTGGGAAATTCAGGTGACAGCAGCAGGGAAGTGGGAAAACAGGAAGAGGTAGACAGTGATGGACATCTATTGGAAGTGTTTAATACTATTGAAATTTCCAGAAATAGTGCAAAATATGTCACAATATTAACTTACCTGAGAGTGGAGGGAGTTGCGATTTTATATACCTACTTTTTTTTAAAATCCTCATCTGAGGATATGTGTATTGATTTTAGAGAGAGAGGAAAGGAGGTGGGGGAGAGAAACAGACAGAAAGAAACATCTATCAGTTGACCTGTTCCGTGCACAACCCAACCCAACCGGGGATTGAACTTGCAACCATTTTGGTGTGCAGGACGACACTCAGACTGACCAAGCTACCCCTCCAGGACCGCACCTGCTTCTTAATCCTAGTTAAGAATTCCCAGTCCAACCAGTACTCCCCTCTGGCACCAGGATATAGATGCTGGTAGTTGGACGCCTGTAGAAAGACAATGAGAGTCCCCAGGAGTATAAGCAGGGTCCTCACAGTGTTACCGCAATTAAATCTTTTTTTAGGCAACCAGCATTCCTGCGTAATTTAGTGTTTGTCTCTAAATTCATATTTTCTTCATTTCCTTGATGATTCTTTTCCTAGATCACTTTATTTCTCTCCTCGTTTCCTCTAAACTTTTCTGACCTTAACACTTTAGTACTTTCTGGAGACTAGATACCCTGAATTGTCGACAATCTTCATGTTTCATGTCTCAGGATGGACAATTCCCTTAAATCACTTTCTGAATTTATATGAGCCGTGAAGGGAATAAACCACACTGCCTAAGATACAGTTCTCCTGATGCCAGATAAGTCTATTCAGATATTCAATATCAAAAGATTCCAATATTAATACCTACCAAAATCAACAAAGATAGCTTGTTTTGCATTTTTTAATGCAAGGACTGTGAAAGAACATGATGTCTGGCAATTGTTTTTAAAATATTCGAGAAAGAAAAATATGGTTGGAAATAGAGAAAATAGGATTGGCAAAATTGATAATTATTGAATCTAGGTGATGGATACATGGAAATTCATTATATTCTCTACTTTAGATGTGTGTTTTTCATAAAAGAATTTATGATTTTTACTGTCCACCTTATCTTATGCTGAATTTGCTTTAAATATAAGTTGATAATTAGTGTTTATTTTAAATGGGGGCTCAGTGATATCCCTAATGCTGTCATCACTCCAAGTTAACTAAGTGACAAAAAATTGACACGATGGAAATTCAGCTTTATATCAGCCCAGAATAGATGAGAGAGGAAATGAGCACTCGCCGGCAAGGTGGGGGGCCGCCAGGTAAGCCAGCCTTAATAAACAATCCTGCTTTTACAGACACACAGTCTTACCTGTGCCAATAAACCAATCATTTGAGGAACTGGTGAGTTCAGGAAGCATAAACACAAACATTACAGAAGGAAGCATTGGAACTGCCTATCATATATTATAGGTTTAATATATTTTGATATATGATATATAACAATATGTGTTCTTTCTGTGGGAAAGGCAGCATCTGTACTCTTTAAGTCTTGGCGATGTGTATGGTCTCGCTGTAGAGGTGGATGTCAGGCTGCCATACGCTAAGGAGATTTAAACTTTAATTATTTTGCTTAGCTTTCTTCATTTGATTCCATGCACACCAAAAAGAAATGGGCTTGCACTTTGGACTCTCATATAAATACATATAAAAGGAGCAATGTCTTACAAAGAACTGAAGATCCCAGTTATTTTGCAACAATATTTGTTGTTTGTTTTAAAACTTTGTTATTTTTCTTATTTTAATTTTTTTTTTTTGCTAACCTTTTAAAAAAATTCCTTTTTATTTTTAAGAAAGTAAGACATTACCTACCTAAAATATCTAGTGCTGCTGACAGGCATTTTACTACCTGAAAAAAGTCCTCTGCTCCATGCCTTGACCCATTCCTCTCAGGTAACCTTACTGCCTTTTTACAAAATACGGACTTCTGCTATTTTTAAAAGTTATCAAGTTTAAACATTATATACAGCCTTCCTTTATATGGAAACTGAGACTATGTCACTATCATATTTCTCACAATTGCTTCCTCCTACCCCTATTCTCTCTGTGTAAACACATCAGAATCTTAAATCAGAAGTCCATGTGTACAGTATAGTGACTATGTAAATAATGCTCATTATTGAAAACTATGTAATAATGGTCATCAACTGATATTGTCACTTCTATATTTTTACCTAAAGTTTCTCTGAGTCAGGGTTAGGTTAGGAAAAGCTCATATTTTCCATTACTCGAAAAGAAAGGAATTTAATCCATGGAATGAGAGGCTGACATAAGCAATGGAAAACCATGGATGGTTTTTAAGAATGTGGAAGTTCAGGAATAGCAGGTGAACCACAACCACTAACACCAGTTATCTTTGGCACCCAAAAGCCTCTGCTGTCGCCCTCAGATGCCCCTGGAGGCCAATGGCTTGTAAGTTTCTCCTGCCATCTAAATCTTGTACAAATGCTTTCATTGCCGGCTCTACACTAAAATCTGCTGGCAAGGGATCGAGGACATCCAGTTCATAAGTTTCCAGTTCCTACTGTACGGGACAGAGCTCAGAAGAGCGGTGATGGTGCTGAGAATATACAGCGTTTCCCAGCGCGTTTTAGTTGCCTTCCGTTTTTCCGCACCAGCCTCACAGGTCGTTTGCCTTTTGGGGGTGGCTCGTGGTTCATTTTAAGGGTGTAGGCTGCCCTGGAGCCTGTGTCCTAGAAACCATTCTTCCTTTTCCTTGGCTTATCACTTCCTCATTTTGCTAATGCTCCCCCTCTAATAACTTCCTAAAAATTCATAGGATATCTTTTTTGTGTGTGTGTTTGAATACCTGAAACAGTCATCAGTCTTCCTTCCTGCTTGGTTGATAGCTTGACTGGATTTGGCACTGCGGGTTGAATGTCACCTCGTTGCTGACATGTGCCTCACTCCTCGAGATTCCGCTGCTGCTGCTGAGGGTGTTAGTCCACTGCAGTTGTGCTTTCGAATATTTTTTTCTTTTCTGGAAAAATCTTAGGACCTTTATCTGAATGCTCAGTTTGTTATTTGCCTTAATGTGGGTCTCATTTCATTCATTGTCATGGACACTGGGTAGGCCCTTCACGTTTTGAGATTTGTGACCTTCAGTTTTGAAATTTTTTCCTTCTCTCTGTTCCTGAAATGTTGCATATTCTGGATTCATCTTTAACATCTGTGTATTTTCTTTCCTGCTTTTGTCTTTTTTTTTTCACCTTCCCATTTCTGTGACATTTTCCTCAACTTTATCTTTTAGTATTCTTGGTGAAGTTTTTATTTTTTAACTTAAAATTTTAATCGTAAGAGTTCTTTTGTTTTTTGGAGAGAGGAGTATCATCCTCTCTGTTAATATGGTTGTAAGATCTTCTGTTAGGTTTTTTTTTTTTTAAGTTTCATTCTGTTCTCTGTATTTTATTTCTCCCCTAGAGGGGACCCCCCCCCCCAATTTGGTTTGATCTTTGTCATGTTGGAGCCTTTCCTCAGATTACTCGGCCACCAAGTGTAGCCCTTTCAAACCTATTTGGGAGCTCTGTGTTTATAGGCAGAATGTGTCTGGGGCCTTTTCTGTATTATTACCAGCCTGCGAGCCCTGCTGTCTAGTCACAGATCCAGGCAAGCATCAGCATCTGAATGCTTTTTCTGTAGGGAGGGGAGGGGAGGGACCATTCAGTTTCTCCAAATAAGAATCTTTTTTCTTTTTTGTGTAACCTATATGAATGTCCACCTGCTGTGCTGTACATGTACAACTAATAAAAAATGGTGTTGAATGCAAACTGTAATTTAAAAAAAAACCTTCCATTTACCTACCTGAGGGCTGTGTGCAGCATGAGTTGGGAACTGGAGGTGCAGGGACAGAGAGGAGTGGAGGACGTTACCTATTCTCATTTAATAAACTCATTTTCTGTGTTTCTTAGTACTTTCAAGGGCTGAGAACCTTAGGAGGTTTGCAGAGTGGATTAGGTGACTTCTTATTAGCCCTCTTGGTGACCGTTTAGGTGGTGATTAATTCCTTTTGCTAAATTAATGACTGCTGGTATGTATCTTTATGTCTTCTTTGATTCTGTCTTCCTTTAAATATTACTTGCGTTATTTGGATTGATGCCTTTTTTTTATTTATTCCTTTCTATTGATTTTATTGAAGTTTAGGTTAATAGGTATGAAGGCATTTGCCTACAAGTAACTAAAACCCCAACTAAAAGTATTTTATAGAGATAGGAGTTGTATTTCTCACCTAACAGGTAGTTATTGCTCTGGTTCAACTGTTCAGTCATGCTCAGTTACTTGAGTCTCATTTTGTTTCTCTTTCTGAATCTGCAAGATTAGTGAGTCAACTGTGGGCTCTAGAATTTACCAAGGCAATTTTACCCTATAAGTAGCTGTCTAGGTAGCTAGGCAGACCCTCCCTCAATATTTACTTCTTTCTTCTAATAGCAAGATAAGTGGGAAGAGAAAAGAGGTCAGAAATCAGAGAGGAACAAAATGAAGCTTATTTGAATATAAAAAGAGATGTGTGCTTGTAAGGGATTTTGTCATCTGCATCCTTAGCATAATATAGTTTATACACTTTTATTGAGACTGAAATACCAGATATTTAGAAGATGTCCTAGTATAAAAGAGAAGTCAGATGCAGGTAAATACTGAGCATTAACTGATGGTTTGTAAAACGTATCAAATGTCTTTATCATTATATTACTGAATCTTGGTTTTTCAAACCTATGCCATAATATTTTGATGACATTGTAACTAAAAGGAAGACTACACTAAAACAGAAACATCAGCTCAAGTGAACCTGCATTTCCTCGTACTTGTGGTAGAGGTCTGTGGTTAGTTTGAATGATGACCTAATCTGTGTCAGAGGCAGGCCGGCCATTTATCTAAGACACGGCCCATTTTCACACACATAGTCACTGAGGCTGAATTATTTGCTATCTCAATGGGTATTATAGATTGAACTTGAATCTCTGATAAATGGTCATCAAAGTAATGAATCTTTGGGACTATGAAAAAAAGAACATAACTGAAAAAATATGAAACCAAAATGTGTCCTCTTAGAAGAAGAAGAAGTAAAAAAAAAAGAAGAAGCCAGAGTATGTAATCTGCTGCCAAGGAACAACATAAAGTACAATTTTGCTCAGCTTTTCAGATATGTGGACTATTAAACATTCCTGCTGAGGCTCACTTTATAACTGGGACATTACATAAAAATATTAATAGGAAAAATTGGGTGTAAGTCTATTTTCAGTAACACAGATTTTAAATCTATCTGAGAAGAAATTTGCCCATAATAGAATTGGAACTATGTATTAGGACAATATATAAAGGAGATCTTGAACTTTCTGAACAAATATATATATATGCGCCACACTTGACTTAGAATCTTTGAATTATTAACCTCTATAAAATTGAATGTTTCTGTCAGGTTTTGGGGTTGAGATAGGAAGAAGCTAAGAGGACTTTTGGCCTTGGATCATTAGAATTCAGAATTTATATATGATTCAGTCGCTTTTGGGGCAGAATATTTTTTAGCTAACCTAGGAATGGAACCCATACTTATAATGTTGTTTCAATGAGACTAATTGCTAGTGTAGAGATTGTGTTTTGAAATATGCCACATTTGTAGGCTGAAGGGACCATCTGCCCTTAGCCTAAGAAAAGACTTCAGCAGCATTTTTTGCTTATGATGCTGCTTACTGTATTTCTTTATCAGTGAAATGTATACCTATAGATATAGAAGTTCTTAATAAATATAATATTAAGTGTAAGAAGCAAAGTTCACATTATTGATAAATGTACAAAATACCTGAATTGTACTTTTGAGTTGATTGATTTTTCCATTGAGTAGAGCATAGTGACATCAGTGTTTAAGTGCATTGGTCTTGAGTTAGTCCCTAGAAAGTTTTGGATTCAGATCAGCCTGAACATGCCCACGTCTCCCTTCATGTTTACTGAGGTAAAATTATGCTGAAATAAGCAGTGTAAGACGGCCATGGATTAACCTGTGTGGGGGAAAGTGCGGAGAGTGGCAGTGTCAGCCATGAACCAAAATGTCGCCTGTTCAATTCCCAGCCTGGGCATATGCCTGGACTGTGGGCTGAGTGCCCAGTTGGGGGCATGTGAGAGGCAACTGATAGATGTTTCTCTCTTTATCTTTCTCCCTTCTCCTCTTTCTAAATGAAAACTAAAGACAGTCATTTGCCTTAGTGTAAAGCAGTGTCGAGAAGGAAGACAGCATGGGTTGTTAGTGACCCCACGGCAACGTAAAATCAACCTCTGCTACTTCTGTCCTGCTCCAGTGATTCCATTTTATGACTAAGTGTAAGAAGTGCTCACTGGCAACTGCTCTGCTCTGTCCTTGGGTGATAAATACTACTCCGTAGTTGTCTTAACAAAGCTTTAAACAGCACTGAAAAGGAATCGTCTGATCTACAAGTGAATTAGCTGTCTGCTGAAAGAAAATCTGACTCCTCTCTGAAGGAATACAACAAAATCTAAACAAAGTATTTGTGAGTCCATAATGTTCAGTACACAAAAGTTACTAGACATGTCAAGGAGGTAACTGTGATTCTAGGAGAAAAATCACTCAATAGCAAGAGTCTCAGAAATGTTAAAGATTATGGAATTTAAAAAGCCATTATATGTGTGTGTATGTGTGTATTTTATATACATATCTATGGATAGATACTCTCCATTGCAGAAGATGGAACTTAATTTCACTCTATCCACTTCCCTCCAAGGGTGTGCTAGACTAACGACAGCTTCCAAAGAATAGAGTAAGGGAGGCAAATAATAGTAACTTTACAGTGGAAAAATCTGGCAAATGTTACTTTAACCATGTGATGAATGTTGCCATTACCAGTTATGTTCCTTTGATATGTAACGCCGTCCTGTGACGTGCGTGAAGAGACACTTCACCTCCATGGTATTCCTAATGAAAACTGGAACCCTATTCTAATCAGGAGAGAAACAGCAGGCACACCCAGATTAGGGACAGTTTATAGAATCTCTGGCCTGTACTCTTCAAGATTGTTAAATTATGAAATGCAAGGCGAGACTAAGAAACTGTCACACAGCAGGGAAGACTGAGGGGATGTGAAAAGTAAATGCAGTGTGGTATTTTTTATTGAATCCTGGAATAGAAAGAGGACATGAATGGAGAAATTTGTGAAATCCAAATAAAATCTAGAGTTTAGTTAATGGTAAAAACAAATAAATGAAGGAAATTTAAAAAAACTAATGTGGAAAAATACTATTGAAAATATATTCAAAATTTAATGACAAACATGAACCCAATAAGGGAACCTATAGAGAACCTCAATACAAAAAAGGGAAAGTATAAAAAAGATTCACGTGGAGGTTTTAGACTTAAACTTACAGTATTTGAACTGAAAACTTTACTAGATGGGCTTAACAGTTTACTAGACACTGCAAAAGAAAAAATCAGTGAAAATAAAGACAGGGCACTAGAATCTTTCTGAATGGAACACAGGAAGGAAAAAGCCATGTCATACACACTGGAGCAGAGCAGGAGACAGCTGTGGGGTAATGTGAAGTGCACTAACGTACAAGTAGTGGAAGTACTGGAAGAAATGGTGTGCGTTACATATATAAAAGTCATTGCAAATATTTGTTGATTTCTTAGAAGACTGACTGTTCATAGTAAATACAAGAATATGTTGTGGGCCGTGATTGCTGTGGCTTAGTCGGTTCAGCGTCAGCCATGAACCAAAATGTCGCCTGTTCAATTCCCAGCCTGGGCATATGCCTGGACTGTGAGCTGAGTGCCCAGTTGGGGGCATGTGAGAGGCAACTGATAGATGTTTCTCTCTTTATCTTTCTCCCTTCTCCTCTTTCTAAAAAAATAAATAAAATCTTAAAAAAAGAAAACCTTCAGAAAAAAGAATGCATTGTGGAATGTATAACTTCTGTGGAATGACAATAACTCAAAAACCAGGGAGAAACAGTAGAAAGCATGGGAGGGGCAAAATGGGAATATACTCTTTCAGGATTCTTACGTTACATGTCAAAGAGATGCATCTTTTGAAGGTAATCTGTTGTAAGAAATATAAATAACGACTAAAAAATAAAACAAAGTGATACAGGAGAGTAAACGGAATACTAAAAACTACACAATCCAAAAGAAGGTTGAAAGAAGAAAAAAAGAAATAAAGAATTAGAGAACAAATAACTGTGAAAACCATTTTTTTGGGTCACAAAAAAGGTGCATATTGGTTTTCAGTTCCCCTCTCTATACCAAGTCCCCAGTGCATGACTAGGATAGACTGATCTACATCTCAGGTGACAGATAGAAATCAGGAGTAAAGCTGTTAAAATTGGAAGGAGCTGTAGTCTTATTTTCAAAGACTGCATTTCCATTGAGAAGGAAAGCAGGCTGTCCGAGGTGAAGAAGAGCACTAAGAATCTATAGAAACAATTTTGGAATTTTAAAGAGAAAAAAGGTAAACAGATTAAACTTCAAAAACAATGAAAGAAAGGAAAGAAAAGTAGGGTGAATTTTGTCCTCCATTACAATATACAAAAACTGTTAGGAAAAAAACAGTCAAAAAAATTTAGAAAATAATGACATACCTTCTGTCTTTTGGATTTTAATGTTTTTCTGCATATATACATGAATAATTTTATTGTAAGTATAATCAACTCTGGGTTTTTTTTTTAATGCGTACTGCTCTCCTGTTGTCCTGTTTCTTTCCTGTCCCCCCTTATGCCCATGTCATTTCCAGACCCTCTCGTCTCATACTTAACTGATATGTTGACAGTCTAGTAGGTGTCCTTTCATACTTTTGTTCATTTTCAGAGAAGCTTATGTGTTGTTTGGCATTTTTTCATTGATTTACAAAAATGAAATCCTGTTATATATACTTCTTGGTATGTTGCTTTTCTCACTCTACTGTGTATTGATGGTGGTTGTCCAGCCAAGTCAGCTGAAGTGGCTTCAATTCATTCTTTTCTGGGACCAAAGAAGACATATCACAATTTTTCAGCCATTTTCCTAATAACATGCATTAGATTTTATGGTCTTGTTTTCTGTTTTTGTTTTTGTCACTATGAAAAATGTGGCTATTTAAATTTTTGATAAATAATGTAAGATTCCTTTCCAAAGGGGTTTTACATTTCATTTTTTATCAGCAGTGTACACTTTTCTTTGCATTTCTGTCAGCAAAATGTTATATATATAGCTCTTTTAATTTTTGCTAGTCTGTTGGGTATAAAATGTTACTCATATTTTGTTCATTACTACTAATAAATTTGAGCACTTAAAAAGGTTAAACATTTGAATTCTATGAAAATTCCTTTTTAAATTTTCTATTTGTTTTCTTATGAATTTATACATGTTCATTGTATGTAGTGGTAACCCTTTGTGTATCATGAAATAGTTTTTCAAAATCTGTCTTTTGCCACTCAAATTTATTAATCATATCTTTCTATTAATTAATTTTACATATTTATAAAGTTATAGGTATATTTTTAATAAATTCTGATTTCCAGTTATGGTTTAAAAGATCTTTTGGCTTCTAGATTACATATGTAGTCATGGGAAGAGCAGTAGAGAGCCAGCTATGTTCAAGCTATTGCACATCCAGGTGGTTTTTCCTGTTTATCATACATGGCACATTGAGCTGAGCTCTTGGTTTTGTGCATCACACCTGACACCTAAAAAAAAAGGAAATGAAATATGAAATACCACATTTTTATTTAACTTTTATTTATTAATGTTTTAAACATTAGTACAGCCATTTTAAACAGCCATAATGTTCTTAACATACATTTATTTATATAAATGTTTATTCCATCTGCACAACATTTAAGGTAGGGTACATCCTTACTCTGTCATAGAAACTTTAAATAGTTTTATGAAACATTAAAAAAGCCTTATTAGCATTCTAAATGCAAATACATTATGTTTATATGTGGGTTTTTGATACATTTATATTTTAATGATATTAAATTTTTCTATTAAAAGCTTTTTTTGTTTCAGATAGTACCTTTTTTGTTTCCTTAATATTTTACATTTTTATCCTACAGCTGTTTGCTGCCTTTCTTGTTAAAATTATTCCTGTGTGTTTAAGGTTTTTCTTGTTAGTGTAATATTTTTTCCAATTTCTATATCTAAGTGCCAATTGCTGAAATAGAACAGATGTTAATATTTTCATATTATTTTATATACTTATTTTTATAACTTTAATTATAGTGTTTTGGATGTACTAGGAGTTTTATCCCTTCCTTTTCAATATTTATACCAGATTTTCAATTTTATTGTATTTCTTTATTATAAATTTTGCCATTTGACTGGTGATTTTCCTAACACACACTTAGTGCATACTATGTGCCAGACACTATTTATTAGCCATATATGACTAGTAAATATATATATATACACATATATATATAAAATAGTAAATATATATATATACACATATATATATAAAACAGTAAATATATATATACGTGTGTGTATATATATATATACATATATATATATATTGAATTTTCAAAACAAGCATATGAGATGTGTGCTCTTATTTAGATTAGACTTTACATGCTTTACCCCAGGTCATGTAGCTGATACCTGTTGTTGGCTTTCAGTAAAAAGCCACATATAATTCTTTTCCATTTCTTATTTTACTAGCTTTTTTTTCTTTAAAAATGCTTCCTGAATTTGACTGAAGTCCTTTTCCATATTTATTAAATGATTATATAATGTTTCCTTTTTAATTTGTTGATATAATGATTCTGTTGTAGATTTTCTGATTGAACCCCTCTTGCATTCCAAGAAAATGTCCTCCTTGGTAAATGTTATTTTTATACCACATTGCTGGATTTTATTTGCTATGGATTATTTAGACGTTCTGTATCTTTACTCAGTGATGACATTTCTCATCAAGTTTCCATTTTCAGAGTCTCAAGTTTTCAGTATTAAAGTGGTGCTGACTTCATAAATAATTTATGGAGCTTCCTATGTTTTCCCCTTGGCCGAGAATATTTTTTTTCCTAATTTAAGGTTAGATAAAGGTTAGCCGTGAACCTGTTCTGTGAAAAATTACCTTGCTACAATGGCAACAAGGCCTCCAAATACACTACCAGGCAAAGAATCTCAGAGATCGCAGAACAGGACTCACAGATTGAATTAAGATTCTCAAATCACATGATTTATTAAATCAATTTAAAGCACACAATGAGAAAAAAAGGGAAGTGAGGTGAACTAAGTTAATGTACTTAGGATAGAAAGCAAGCAGGCAGAAAAATTAAATCCTATTCGTACAACATTTACATGTCATCCCTCCTCCTCTGCTGTATCGACCTTTCCTGTCGATAGTGTTAGGAGTGCCAGTGCCGAGGTTTGAACAAGGGAGTGCCCAGATGGAAGATGTCCCAGGCGGATGAAACACACTCACCCGGTTGAAGAGTCGCAGCAGCAGGTGTCCCTGACCACAGCCTCAGCCTGCGGACTAGTTACTGTGAGCTAATAGTTCTGCCATAAGTTCATGGATGCTGGCAGAAGATTTGAGACTCCTGGGTGAGAGACAAAGACCTTTCTTATGGCCCAAAAAACGAAATGAACATCATATTAGTGTGTGTTCCCTTCGATCCCATGTTTCATGAGGCGACTTGGAAGGGTACTATGGACAGAATTGTGTCCCTTTCCACCCCCAGGTCATGTGTTGAAACTCTAACCCCCGTGGTGACTGTATATGGAGATAGGGTCTTTAAGAGATAATTAGGATTTAATGAGGTCATGAGGTTGGCACCCTAATGCAATCGGACTTTGCTCTTATAAGATGAAGAAAGATCTCCTTCTTCCTCCATCATGGGAGGATACTGAGGAGGCAGAAATCTACAGGCCAGGAAGAGAGCAGCCGCTGAGAACCAGATCTGCTGGCACCTCAGGCTTCCTAGCCTCCAGGACTGTGAGAAATGTATTTCTGTGGTTTAAGCCACCCACACTGTGCTATTTCGTATGCAGTTTGAGCAAACTAAGACAAGAGGCAGGTAGATAAGACAGGTAGATACTGTGCATCCCTGAGCAATCTTAGTCTTCAGGAACCCAAAATGTGTACCATGGGCAGTAAAGACTGGCCTTTGCCCCAAAGGGTATCATTATTGTTATTACAGTGGACAATAAACAGACCTGCCCTTTGCTCTAAGGGAGACACTATCTATCTCTTCCAAGGCTGTTCACTATACAAACTTCCATTATTTCTGTTCTTGGCTATATTTGAGGAACAAAAGCATGTTTCTTGATAATACACAAAGGTATTCTGTTCACTCACAAAGAGATAAGTAGTCTAGCTAAAGGTTGATACTACTCTAACTTGAAGCTTTGGTTCATGTATCTAGGGAGGATTTTTAATATCAATCTCAGACTAAGACTGAGTTCATAAAGTAAGAATTGGCATCGAGAAAAAAGATAGTTTGTGTTCAGTGGTGGTTTTAAAAGTATATATTATAGAATATTCCAGGGTATTTAAAATCACACAACTTTCATTAGTGCTGACTTAAATTTAACTCTTGGTTAGGAAAGGGAAAGCTCAGCTTTGGAGAGTGTGCAGGATAACAGGCAAACATCCTTCACGTCTTGAATTCAGTGACAATAGCATGTTATTGTTATAAGTTTTTGAGAAGTGACTAGGAATACTTCCAATCAAAATAGAAAAATTTATGAAGTAAAATTTATATTGCTATTTTCCCCATATCATACCTGTAAGGAAAAATTAACTGTAAGTATTTTTGAAGAAAAACAATTGGAATATTTTAAGTATAAAAAAACGCAAAAGTGATTTTGAGGATAGAAAGAACAGTGGTAAACCATTTTGGGGAAAAATGGCTAAAGTAAGGAAATATCCTAGCCTTTCTTGACTTTTAGGAGTATAGATTAATACATAAATTTATGCATGTTTGTGTAATATAATCTTCTTAGGGCATTTTTTGAATTAGCAAAACTCTTTACTGGATAAAGGTGTAATAAAAACTTGCTTAGGCACCAGACTGTGTATCTTTTAATAGTACTTTTAATACTTTAAAATATGGATTTTTTTTCCTACAGATAGGTGATTTCTTTATTTCTTATACTAAAATTAGGTGGATTTCACACTTTGTTTATGATCAACTTGACATCATGACTTTATTATGTTTGTATCTTAAAAGTTACCTACAAACCCAAATAGCCCTATTTTAATGCAGGTGTTTAAGTTCATCGTACTCTTTTTTTTGAAAAGACTAGCTTTTTACTTCAAGTTCTGCTATGAAAAATAAAGTAAGAAGCAGTCATGTTCCTTAATATTATTCCTTAATTTTTTTTGTGGTATATATTTGATTCTTGTCTTCCTTAAAAAAAGATCAGATTGCATATATAGTTTAAGTTAAACAAGCTAAATTAAAAATTAGTAGGGTGATGGATAAATAACCTATGTTCTGCTTCTTAATCACCACATTTGGCTTTTGACTCATTAGAACACACATTAAGTGTTAGTTCAATGAGAGAGGGCTTTTATGATACATCATTTAGAATGCAAATTATTTTTAAGCTGAAGAGTATTGAAAATAAAACAGAACCAACTAAAGATTCTGATTATTTACAGGCCAAGGGCTTAAAGGTGCGTCACTCCAGCACGAATATTAAATTATGAAATGGGAATTTCAGTTTGCTATAAATCTGTCTGCCATAGCAGCTTGAAATAAAATAGTTTTGCCCATCTAAAGCAACATCAATTTGCCAGTCAGTGCTTCATGTATCAAAGAGCGTTCTGTGAAAATATCAATATCATTGGTTAATATAAATGAAATTAATTTTTAAAGCTGGGCTAAAGGTTGACATCTGAAAAATTGCATTACTTTGCAGAAGAGAAATTTCTGTCTTCTAGTGAAATTTCAGGTCATGAGGGCAAGTAATTTTCACAATCTTCAATGGGAGCCAGTGAAATATGAACTTCATTGTCACCTAGCCCCAAAGCGATAAGATAAAATGAGCTGATACATCATTTGCTGTGGTTTTATCATCTCCCTCAGTAATTGGAAGAGAAAACATAAGGGTGGATGTGTTTGTGTGCTCCCCACTTGTCCCTCCCGGCTGCCCCACCCTCCACACCCAGGCTGAAACCATTTTAGCCCGATCAATACAGAGGTCACATAGCATTTTATTGATATATTTTTAATTTTTCATACTGACTAAACTGCCAAGTAGAGCATTAGAGTAATGAATATGTTTAATTGAATTTGTCACCCATGAAAATACTAGGGAGAATACTGTACTACATCAAAGTACTAGTAAGCAGAAGGAGGAAATTTACTATAGAGATGAAAATAAATAAATAACATAATTAATTCAAAAGTTAATTTCCTTTTGTATTTGTAATTTTCATATTTTTTATCATTATTCTGATTTTCAAAGTCCGGGGACTCTATATATGTGTTTATGGATATATGTTTAATAATAAAATTATCATGTTATGGTTTCTATCAGGGCGAACTGTAGGCTGTTTTTAAATTCAAAAAAGACCTTTAAGATTTACTTTTAACAATATATCTTTGAAAACTTAAAACTGAAAGTTACGTGAATGGTGACGAAGTAAATACTTAAACCAAGTAGAATTTCATATTAGTAGAATAAGTTAAGTGCTATGCTTTGATATCAAATTTCAGAGGAAATTATATGCAGCAGAATTCAAAAACTATGTTAGTAATAGAGTCATGTAATTCTTAAGTAGTTGCTTAAAATTACTTTAAACTAGTTTGTAAAAATTATAATTATTATAAATAAAAATTTGCACATACATTTAATGGTGAGTTGATAGAATATTTTTCAGCATGTGTTTTCATTTTAAGTACATACTATTTTATACAAGGATTATATTAAGGGGTAATCTTTGTGACTAATTTATAAATAATGTTCCATAAAATGGGATATGAATATTTTCTAGAGTTTCCTACCAGTGGTGTTATTGCTTAATTGATGGTATAATTAGTTCGTATTTTATATACTAATACATTTTTCTTGATATTAGATATATCCTTAGTCTAGAAGTAGTTTTGTTGTAAAATTTAAGTACTTTTGTTAATGTATATTATCTAATTTTAATTTTGTTATCAGATTCTTCAGAAGTCAATATGGAATTATAAGAAAGAATAAAACCTCCCCCCAAATTGGCTAATATTTGGGCCTAGGAATATTCAGTGCTAGCTTTAAAATTAAGAATAGTATTTTAAAAATATACAGATTCCAAAATATTTCTTATTTTTAAGGTAAAGTATTATTACTTTTTAATATAGTTCACTTCCCAAAAGAATTTTAAAACATTTTAAATTTATGGACTATAGGGTTTTTTTTTAGACAAAATCTTTTTCTTACATGAAACAAATATTGCTTAATTTCAGAGACTATTTAAACCTACTTCAAAAAATGCCTGTTTTTCAATAAATAAGAGTTTCATGGAGTTGGGTAATAAAAGCATGTTTCTATTTTTGTTCTTTCACACAGGTGAGAAAACAAAAGATAAATTATGGATAAATTCATAAGCTTTTCAAAATGAATGGATAAAGGAAAGTAAAAAATGCTTTACTTTCAAAATGTTTTACTTTCAAGTGCAACAGGGTGAAGAAGTTTTCATGTGTATTCACAGTATACAATTCGAGGGGTAGGAAATGGTGTGTATTATTTGGGAAAAATAATTTTTCTCAGATAAAAATTGTAAAGAAGATATGGTAGCTATTTTTAATGTAAAAACAGTATGTGTGTGTGTGTATTTAAAATTAAATACCTTCCTTTAATCTCTAATTCCCTCACCTCAACATTTAGCTAATAAATCATCACGTTGAAACAAATTGTTAAAAAGTGAGAGTTGAATTTTCTGCTAATAGTACTACTAACGATATTAAAACAAGGTAGTAAACATTCCAAGCCAGTGCTGTGGGCTTAAGCTTTCAAGCTATTCTGGAGTCCGGGTCATAACTGCAGAGCAATGGTAATGATACGGTTTCCATAGCAACTGATTCATCGGAGGGCTAGACCTCTGTCTAGGGTGCTGTCAGTGTATGTAGAGTTTCAGTGAACAGAAAGTCCCAAAGAAGGGTCTGCTTCTACCTAATCCAGTTTTAATTGAACTCTAGAGACTTTGAAGTGAAGCCTCGGACCAGGAATATACTATTCCAGTAAGAAATAAACCTCTTGCTTAGCTAGACCTCAGCTGCTTTTCAGTACTGACACCTTTTCCTAATGAATACTTTAACGAAATGTTATTATATCAATTTCAGCTAGTAATTCTGTTAGTTAAGAGATTCTTTGTTTCTATTTTAAACCTTAGCTATCTTCGCCGTAAGTATAGATTTTCACTGGAAAAAAAAATCAGGGTAGTTTTTGTATGTAAGATTTTAATTTTTGATCCCTTTGGTAATTAAAATAATTTTCCGTCTCTGCCTCCTGTTTCTCTGAGTTTTAAAATATTACCACACCCGTTTATATTTAACTTTGAAAGTATACTGTCTTATATTCAGTATGAGACACTATTTATGTCAGATTTGAAAACAATACAGAAAATGCTGGATGTTATTTATGAATGAATACGTATGTACTAATAGTATAAAAACTTCCATGGGCACGATAAACCTCAAAACAAGGAGAGTGATCAGCTCCAACAAAAGAGGAAAATGGGATCAGCAAGGGTTCTACATAGGAATTTCAACACTATCTGAAATGCTCTCTTAGTTTTTTAGATGTATGTAATAATGAGACAAAACGTTAGGATTTTATAAGGTTGAGTAGTGGGTACTTGGGGCTTATGTCATTTTCTCTAATTATGAATGTGTGTATCATTTGGTAATAAAACAGCTTTTCAAGTAGATTTAATAACTACACTGCTTAAGGAATGGGATATAAATAGAATTTTTGATTAATTGGAGCATTATTTTAGTACATTAAAAACTGATACAACAATTTTTTAGTAGACTTATTTCTGCTAAAAATTGGAGTATCCTAAAATATAATTAAATGTTTAGTTGTATGACCACGCTCTTGCAATGATTGATATCACCATTATTAGCAACAAGTCTTACTGTGTAGCTCTACAATTATGAAAGGTAGACTTTTCAGACCAGTGTGTGATATTCTTAACATATCAGAGAGCTTAAAGGATCTCTTATTTATTTTCTTTTGATTTTCTTCTTTCACCTATAACCCAAGTGCAGAAAAACAAATGTAGTCAGTTGTTAATTACAATTTCTGATGGGTTGAGTTCTAGTTTAACAAACATTAAAACTCCTTTTTTTAGAAATATGACAGTGTGCTATATATGTAAGTTCTGGACTTTTGGATTAGAAAACCTGGGAGTAGGCCAGACTCTGCCACTAACTCCCCAAGGGGCTTTGTATTAAGTGATTAGCTTGCCTGCGTTTTAGTTTCCCTATTAGTAGTCGGATGGATTGGAGTATAAGTGTGACATTGGGTTCTCTACCAATTGAGAGTCACTTTGAGAAGTCCAGGGTGGCAAGGAGATAAATAAGTGAATGAGTGAATGAGCAGAGGCCGCCAAAATGAAGGTGGGTGTCAGTTTTCACCATGTGACCTCGAATTCTGCATTTGATAGATACTTTAGTTTTTCCTGAGAAACCAAGCATCTGAATTTATGTAAATATCTATTTTCTCATGGACTTTCAACTACTTGAAATTTTGTTAAATATCACATGGCCTAAAGAAGATAAATATGGGCCAGGCATGGAGCTTAGGCTACCATTCGTTGAAGATTTAATCATTCAAAAGCATCCACTTTGTATCATTCATTGTTCTAGAAAATGGACGTAGAGTGTATTCAAAGTCTTCGCTATAGTAGAACTTAGAGGCTACCATTCTAAGTGCCAAATAGAGGAAATAGGTAAGAAAGAATAATAATTAGAGGTAGGTAATCATAAGTGTTATGATGGAAATTGATGAGTTTGGGGTATGATGAGGTGTCAGTGGGGTTTAGATCCTGTGGCTTCTCTGAAGACGTGACATGTGAGCAGAACTCTAAGTGTGGGAATGAATCGGCCTTGTGCAGATTTAGGAGAAGAACATTCATTCCAAGCAGAGGAGAAAACAGGCATAAAGGCCCCGAGGGTAAATGAGTTGGGCTCTTGAGAGAGCCCAGATGTAAGGCTTTTGTAAATGATTATAAAGAGCTTCCGAGTTTATCGTGCATGTAATGCAAAGCCACTGGCTTGCATTAAGTACACAAGTGATCTGATTTGTATTTTTTAAAAAGTTTACCATGGCTCCCTGATCATCCTGGACTCTGGAGGTAAGAACAGAAGGAGACCAAGTGGGAGGCCACTGCAGACTCCAGAGGCTTGGCGCCACTGGTCACGGAGAGAGAGGGGTACATGCAACCTCTGCTTTGTAAAACCTGATGAACCTTGTGAGGAGCACCCGTAGTTTTGTCCTCTCTGTTCTTGTTCATTTCTTTTGATCTTACATACACAGGTGTTGGTTGTGTGAGAGAATTAGGAGGATTTCTCTCTCACCAGTTCAAAAACTGAAAGTGTGGTTAGTCATTTGGTTCTTTGACTTTTTGTTTTGTTCCCCCAAACACTGAACCCTAGTGTTTTATGCGTCTTTCATTTCTAGACCCTGTGGTGACAGAAGTAGAATCATTTTTGTAGAAAAATGTAAATATTGATAGATACTTAGTGAATTAAGTTAAAAGGTTGCTCTTCCTCCCCCTTCCCCAGAGAATCTTGATTTCGCACGGAAGAATATAGATTTGTTTGCAGTTAAGATCTAGAAAATGGAAATGGGTAAAGAAAAGAAAGTTTTGTAGGATAAATTCTTACTATTTATTACTTTTATTCTCTTTGCTCATCCCATGTTTGTCCCGACAATGCGGTATCATAATCAAATGTTTTATTTGTACTTTTTTTATAGTAGTTACTTTTGAGAACCAGAACTTAAATGTTTAATTTGTTCTTATGGGCTTTCACCAAGTTTTGCTAGCAAACGCTTCTCATTTTCTTTATTAATATTACATGAAGTACTGGTGTAAAGAAATTCCACATCTGGTTTTTCTTCAACACCTTCATAATTAAGCTTTTGAAATGAACTTTTTGAAAAACAAAACTTGAATAGCAAAGCAACAAAGTGGCTTAGGACTAAAGACAGGATTACTTTTCGTTGGCAAAGCATTCTAAGCTACTGCGTCTGTCACATGGGATGACAAGAATTGTAACAAGTTACTCTGACAACCACCTACTCCACAGAGAGATTATGCTGAGTTCATTTGCAGGTTTGTCTTTAGCCTCCCTGACAAAATGATACTTAACCTCTTATACAGTCAGTCTTTGTGCTTTCTGAATGAGTGACTGTTACCTTAACAGTACCCTTAAAAGGATGATTTTTTAAAAAGTTATGAACTTAAGTATATTTTTAAAAGTATGGAAAAAGTAATTCTGGGTTCATCAAAATCATGTTATATGAAACTGAACTGTATATGTGATCTATAAACATGTAGGACATTCTTTTTAGGTGTTCCTTCTTTTTAAGGTTCTATCTAAAATTTTCCATAATATGACTCAAAAATTCAGTCACTAAATAATGCAATATATATTTCCTGAAAAGAAATTGTATCACTGCTTTAAGGAGACCCCAAATATATATCTAAGTGGTTGTTTTATAATTTTACTCTGCTTCTTTTCCATAAGTTGCAATCTGTTGTTTTAGTCTCCTTTCAAATTAATAACTTCATTTAATTCTTAGAAATTGTTTTCCTTAATAGGACCTTTTCTGTTTTAATTGGGGGGACAAAAATTCTATTTTTACTTATTCGAGATTATGTTCTCCTTTCCAGATCCTGGCATACACAGAAGGGCTTCATGGAAAATGGCTGTTCACAGAGATACGATCAATCTTCTCTCGTCGTTATCTTTTGCAAAATACAGCCTTGGAGATCTTTATGGCAAACAGAGGTAATGTGTTGGAGAAGTCTATTGTTACAAAGCTAACCTCCATCTCTTCAAGATTTCATTTTTGAATATACCATATTGTTTTCATTTAGGTAGTATTTTTGTAGTCCAGCCCCTGCCCTCCTGACCTCTTTTTTGACCTACATGCATCTTCATGGCCTTCCCCCCTCTTGGTCATTCTAAGAATTATTTGTGGTAGTTTTATTTTCCTGACCATGTAACAGATTCGTCCAAGGATTTATGAATATTGGGAACAGCTAAGCATTTAATCGGTTGTGGAATTTTGATGTACTCAATGTTGCTCTGCTTAAACTCCTGGAAGGTGGTTGCATTTGGAGAGAGGAGAAGGGTAATCAGATGATTCATACATTTATTTAATTTTTTTATCTAATCTATTGCCATTTGTAAAGGGACCATCAGAAAATGGTTCCGAACTGCCCTGGTTGCTTCGTATTACATCATTCTTGAACGACTAAAATTCAATTTATGGGCTTAGACTGGAACTTGGTGAAATTCATTAAGACAAGAGGGAGAGACAAGGTGAACTTGACGGAAAAGCATCGCTCGGTGTGAGGGGAGGCACACAGGGGAGGATATGTAAAACTTGGTGCCTTACCGCACGTACTCCTTATACCAAAGTAGACTGAAGGTTGTTTTTTTTTAATTTTCTCTTTCTATAGTCTACTGGTTGTCATTTTAAAAAAAACTACACAAAATAACATAGTCCATGCACACATTTTTTTCTCTTTATGAAATCATGTGTCTTTAGGGAATACAGATTTCTTCAGGTAAAGATGTTTATCCCTTTCCTGTTTGGTCTCTTCCCCTGCACATACCTTTTTCCTAGTGTAAACATTATTCTTCCAGGCAAATAATCAAGTGAGTGTTTCACCTTTTAGTCCAGTATGCATCCTTGCTGTCCCAAAGGGCTTTCAAACTTCTAATACTTACTACTTGTTCACTCTCATTCATTTCTCTTTGAAATTTCTTACGCACCCTTGCTTTTGTGTGTTTCTCCTGCTGCCTTTTTCCTCATGATCTAGGTCATTGGCCAGACTCTATAATCGTTTTTCTTTAGTTTTTTGGGTTTTCCCTGTTTTCAGTGTAATAATGGATGTGTAAGGAAGGCTTATTAAAAAGGCACGTTGGGTGTACACATGATGCCCTAGATTTGTTTTAGTGGATGCTCACGTACTTTTTACCTGAAACATGCTGGTGATGCCGGTGTTTGAAAGCTAGGGGAGCGCTCATAGCTTATCTGTGATTCTGACTAAAATTAATGTAATTAAAATTTTAAGACTGACCAAAATAATATTTTTAAATTCTCTCTCATGATTTTATGACTGTTATTTTCATATTTTTAAGGCTACAAATGTCTAAGTGTGTGTAATAAGTTAACATTTATATGCTAAATATGGTTATATATTGGTGTATGTTTCTCGATACTCTCAAAATGTGTATTTATTGGAAGAGAAATGATTAGAAAGCATTTACATTTAATTATGAACCATAGAGGAAATTTTTTCCTTTAGGTCACACATTATTTTGGATTATAGGAACATAAAAGTATAAACACATAAACATTATAAAGAGAATATTTGTAAAGCTCTTCATCATTGAAAATAAATATAACTGACAGTTTTGTAGCTGTTTCTGTAGTCTTTTTAGTGTTAGATTATTAATAATATAAAGTTAAAATTTTAAATAGTTTTTATAGAAATTCATAGATGTATACTTAACTTGCCAGATTTCAATTTTGTGATTTCAGCTTGTAACTTGCTAATCTCAGCTGCATGTCACATTAATGCAACAACAGTTGTTACCGTTCTGACAGTTTTTAGAGAAGTTTATAAGTAAAGTGAATATTACCTCTGATATATTAATAGTAAAACTTGACTATACTATAATAAAAGCAATATGCCAAGAATTGTATTTAATAAATCCTGAACTAAGAATAGAAAGGAAAATAGAAAGTAACTAGAAAGGAAATCATATTGTGTTCTAATTTAAAAAATTTTTTTTTCTTAGTTGCTGTAATGTTCAACTTCCCAGACCCGGCAATAGTAAAGAAAGTGGTTAACCACCTACCTCGTGTTGGTGTTGGAACGTGTTTTGGATTGCCGCAAACCAGGTGCTGCCTTGTATGACAAAAATAGGGACAATCATCTGTATTAATATGTGTTCTTGTTTTGAAATGCATGAGCTTCTGTTTTATGTTTCCTAGTAAATGATTATTGGTGTATTGTTTTATTTTGAATCAACTTTTGTCTGAAGGAACTAGAAAAAGAAGACCAAATGTAAAACCAAAGTGAGCTGAAAAAAGAAAATATTAAACAATAAAGGTATATCATCAATGAAAAAGTAAACAAATGCAATAAAGAAAAGTTAGTTTAATGAAAAGTTTTTTTTGTAAAGATTAATAAACATATATACAAAACCTATAAATAAAAAGAAAGAAGATACAAATTACCAATAGCAAGAATGAAAGAGAGGATATCACTATTATTTTCTTTCATAGCAGGTACTGATTATCATTAATGTATTTTCGTTAACTAATTTAAGGAGTGGTAAGAGTGAACCAGTGGGTTTTTTCTGTTGATTGCTTGAAACATATTAGCTGTAGTAATTTAGTTTACTTTCTGCATACTTTTTGTATTGATTTGAGTTGCTTTGATTAGTGTTTATTTCAAAATTTTTTAAGTAATACCTTATTACAAATGCGTTTGAAATAGAATGAACAAACAACAGCCCCGATGTCAGTCATTCTGGTGCTGGAGGACTTCCAAGGTGAAGCCCTCCTCTTGGCAGCATTTTGTTCCCCACCAAGCCTGCCTCTCCCTGGGCTGCCCCACATGGGAGCTGACTTTCCCCAGAGCAAGTGATCCAAGAGAGAATGAAGCAGATGCCCGAGTGTCTTTTTTATGACCTACCCTTGTTAGTCATGTGCCATCTTTTCTGCTACATTGTATCTGTTACAAGTGAGTCATTAAAGACAGCCCAGGCTCTGGGGAGAGGAATCAAACTCCAGCTTTTGAAGAGAATGTATCAAAGAATTTGTGGACATGTTTTAAAACTACCACCTATCACAACTTTTATGTAAACAGGGCTCTTAAGTGGCCCTTCTGGATTATAAGCAATAGTTGCTTTACAATGTAAATCAGGGTTTTGATTAGGTAATTTTTTAATTTAATGGATTCAGAAGGGTTCAGAAGGTATCAACTCAGAATTGTATGGTAGATTTTCATATCTTAATAACAAACATCTTTTTTCTACTGATTATCCCTTTATTATAAAAAACTCTATCCTCTAATATGTATTATACTCGGGGACTTTCTGTAATGTTTTCCTATAGTTAAAGCTGAAAGTCTTAACTCAATAATCAACCACTTAAATAGGTTTTTAGCACTTACGATGGTATATTCTGTATTCATACAATGGAATACTATTCAGCAATCAAAATAAATGAACTACTAATAATACTTGCTACCACACTGATGAACATCAAAAACATTACAGTTAGTAAAAGAAGCCTGATGCAAAAGACTACCTGGTGTCAAATTCTATTTATCTGAAATGTCCAGAAAAGGCGAATTTATAGAGACAGGAAGCAGATTGCTAGTTGCCTAGAGCTGGGGATAGGAATGGTGATTAACTATAAATATGCACAAGTTCTTGGGATGAAAATGTTCTCAAGTGTGGGGTGGTGACAGTAGCACAACTCTAGAAATTTACTTTTAAAAAAAATCATAGAATAGTACAATTACAATGGGTATATTTTGTGGTATGTAAGTTATACCTTCTTAAATACAGCTTTTCAAAAGATAGCTGCTTGGCCTGACCGGCGGGGCTCAGTGGGTTGGGCGTCATTCCGCAAAGCCGGGGGTCACTGCCAGCTGATTCCCAGTCAGGGCACATGCCTGTGTTGCCGGTTTGGTCCCCAGTTGGGACGCCTATGAGAGGCAGCCGAGTGAAGTTTCTCTCTCACATTGATGTTTCTCTCCCTCCCTTCTCCCTCTAAAAAGAAATAAATAAAATCCTTAAAAAAAGATAGCTACCTTATCCTTAGTTGCAGAAGAGCTGTGAAAACATGTGTTTCTGAGAGCCTGTGCTCTGAATATAATAATTAACCCTGCTTCTGATTTCCCAGTCCTACTTATTATTGGTCACTTATATCCATTGTTGTTTATGTTGCATTAAGGGTACAGAGAACTTGGTCTTCTATTAAGCTGTATAAAAATGTTTTTCTTATCTCTATTCTACGCCTTGAATCGACAGCTAGAGTTTACAGTCTTCTTTGCCCCGTTACAAAGGGTATGCAAACATAACATATAGCTTTGTAGTATACAAATGTGTTGTCTTTATGTAATGACTATTAAAACTGATAAAGATGTGAGTATAGTTTTATATGTATTTCTCAGTTACTATAACACCTTTCATAGCAGCAAAGCAATAAATTATTAATTATACTATTATTAATCAAACTTATGGAACTTAGATATTATAATGGCATTGTAATGACAGTTTACCTTAATGAATAGAACGCGTGTAATAGACCCGTGGCTAGTCCAGGCCATTTGTTTAACCAGTAATTGTAGGTTGAAGCATCTCTAGCATTCATTAGTATTACATGAACGGAACTTTTCAGAATATACAGATACCATTTTAAATAAGCAGAGATATTTGTGATTTATTAATGTGATATAATCTAAAGTTTAAATTGATTCTACATCAGTTTCCTTTTTTTGCAGGCGTATCTCATTAGCTAGTCCACGTCAACTTTTTAAAGCTTCCAATATGACTCAGCGGTGGCAACACAGAGAGATTTCAAATTTTGAGTACTTGATGTTCCTCAACACGATAGCAGGTAATCTGAGCTCACATGCTGACTTACTTTAAATGATGAGCTCTTCATTGTGATATAATTAGATTATTTTGATTACTGGTACATGTAGCTTATTTTTATTACTACACGAATATACCTTATCAAGAGTAATTTTTATTATAGAGTTTAAAGTTTTATATACGAACAGTTGACTACTTCAGAAAAATAAAAAATGGGTCTACACAATCTTTTTTGAAAACATAAAATGAAAATTTACAACTATTCAGTGTAGTAAGAATGGACTCATTACGGAATAGAAGGAATGAATAAATGAATAACCATAAAAAATCTTAAGACTCTATTAACTGAATGAGAAATGTAGTATAGGATGAAACAGTGAAGCACATAATAGAAAAAAGAAAACTATGGGTAAAATAATACGTAATGGAACATTATGACCCACATGTGAAAATCTAAAGACAAAGTGGTTCTGTACGTGATCTGTAGGGATGTGATATCACTGAACATCACCCATTGAAACTGTTCATTTGTAAAGACTAAAGAGTAGAAATGTGTCGTTACTTTTCATTTGTGATCATTAGAATAAAGAAAATAGTAAAGTAATTATGAAATATTTGAGATTTAGGTCAAGACTGACGCAGTTTTTATTTGAGGCACAAAGGACATACCAGGAACATAAGGCATGTTGCTTACTCTCACAGAAATTATTTTAAGTACAGATGTGAGCATTTACATGATTCTAGAGCAAACGAATATAGATGCAATTAAAAAAATACAAAATAGTATGGGGATTAAAAGGACCATCCAGTCGGTCAGAGTAAGGAAAAAAATGAAAGATTTCATATTTGCATAAGGATAGATAGTACTTTAACTAACAGAGGAGGTATTTGAGAGAACAGAAGATATTTTGTGTAAAACTGAAGGCATAAGCAATAAAAAAGATGGAAAAGTATGAAGTGACGCTGGAGAACGATTAATGGTATAGTTTTACGCACACACACAATATATGTTGTATGTAAAGTAGCCCCCCTACAACTTATTCCTGTGGCACACGTTTCCAAGACCCTCCACAGATACCTAAAACCATGAATAGTATGACCCGCATTTATATGACTTTTTCCCTATATATACATATACTTTATGGCTTCCGTTTGGCATATCCTGATTGCCAGCATCACTGCTCTTGTGCTTTGGAGACATTGTTTAGGGAAATAAGTGATACTTGAACGCCAGCTCTGTGATGTCTCTGATAACCGAGATGGCAGCTAAGTGACTAAGGGCGGGCAGCGCCTACAGTGTGGACATGCTGGACAGAGGGGCTGTCCCTCTGCAGGTGGTACAAAGCAGGGCGGGGGAGGATTTCCTCACGTTACTCAGAATGGCACGCCATATAAGACTCTTGAATTGCTTATTTCTAGAACTTTTCACTTAATATTTTTGGACCACAGTACACCAAGAGTAACCAAAAATGTAGAAAAGAAAACCGTGAATAGGGAGGATTACCATGTATAGGCATATATGTGTGTCAGTGTATATATATGCACGTGTATACATAAAGTATGTATTTCTAAATGTATAATGAAAAAGAAAACCAGAAAGATTGTGTGGAAAAGTGGAAGATTTTCTATTTGAGGAGTTAACAGTCAATTCATTGGGAAACTGGTTGAAGTTTTTGAACAAATGACATTAGAAGTGTGTGAAAAGGTAACTGGGAACCAGAATGAAGGATAAATTGGAGTAGAGAGAGACTAGGCAGAGAGCAAAGTTAGGAAGCAATTATATGTAAAAAGTAATAAGGGCCTGCATTAGAGAGATGACACTGGGAATTAAAACATAACATTAAATAACAAGAATTTACAGGATACAAACCGTTTGACAGCAGCTGACTGTCATTGATAGTCATTCGTTTGGAGGAAGTGCAGGAGCGTACGTGGCAGCCTGTGGGAGTAGGGGAAGCATATTGGCGGTGCTGTGCCTCGTATTCAGAGGGTTGTTGACTTTGAAAGCTGTCACAGAAATTTCAGGGTAGTTCGGTACAACTCTCATTTTACAGATGAATAATGAATGCCCACAGGGCTCGAATCACTTAAACTCATAAACAAAGCTCTATGAGAATTGTGAATTGCTTTTTAAAGTTTTAATAAAAGATATTTTAATAGCTGCAAGCTTTTAAGTAACAAAAAGTAGTCAAGTATAGTTTGTAAGAACATAAACTTAGGGGCTAGAATATCTGATTTGAATATAATTCGACCATTACTGCTATATCATTTTGGGCAAATTATCTAACCTTTCGTACCTCAGCTCTTTCATCTGTAAAATGGGGATGGTACTAATTTCATAGGGTTATTTTGAGGATTAAATGAAATAATGTAAGGAGAGCACTGAGAACAATAACTGGCACTCAGAAGGTGTCGTTATTTTGAGTAAATTGTACTCCTGAATCTGCTTATCATTTTTTTATTCTGTATTGAGTGACGCTTTTTCTTTTCCTCTGCCAGGACGGAGTTACAATGACTTAAATCAGTATCCGGTGTTTCCATGGGTAATCACTAACTATGACTCAGAAGAATTGGATCTTACCTTGCCAAGCAACTTCAGAGATTTATCCAAGGTAATTTCTTAGGAAACATCTAAAGTATAATTGTTTTACATTTAAAAATATATTTGATTATATTTAATTTTCACATTACTTTTAAAAAACCATTTTAATATCATTGTAACTTTAATATATTTATCTTTTAAATATATTTTACTGTTCTCAAATTTAAAAGTGAAAATTTAATGTGCCTGAAAAACTCGATGGCACTTAAAAATACTAGGTTATATATTTTTTCCATATACACTTAAGATGATGTTATTTTCAAACAGCAACTTCGTCTAAGAGTTTTAGTGTTTGATAAAACATATAAAGAAAATCATGAAGACTTTTCACTGTTATTCTTACAAAAGGACAAATAACCCTCTGCTACTCCAAGTCTCCTGCCCTCCCTGCTCTCTGGCCCTTCTCCCACCCATTCCTCGTTGAAACAGAGTGGATCCTTTTACGTCTAATGTTGAATTATAATAAGTCCAGTGCTTAAACTTTCCTTGACTTGTCATCGAATGCAGAACAAATCTTTCCCAAATCAGAGCTCTGCTTTCTCTGCCTTTCGTGCTTGTCTCCCCGCTTGGTGAGTGGCTGACTGTCTCTCTGCCGTTGGGGCCCTCCTCGCAGAGGGCCTTCCTGACTGCCTTTCTTCCCTGGCACTCTGCTCTCTGTGTCTTCCAGAGCACCTACAACATCCTGCATTTTACATACCTTTCTGCCCACTTCATGGGTTCTCATTTATAATGATAGAGTGCTTGCTTGTCGTTTTCCCAGGCCTAGCACAGGGTGTGCTGTTCAGTACGTGTTAAATGAATTAAGTAATATATATGACATTTCCCCCAATGTATAAAATATTCTTATTAGCTGTATTTGATTTTAAAGTAGAAAATATGTAAATAAAAAATTACTGCTAATTTACAACGTATCAGTAAGGAATAATTACATTACATTACACACACACACACTCACATACACACATGCTGTTTTTTTTAACTTTCTCTAAGTATTTTCCCATATATTTAGGTATTCTTCAAGAACTTTCCTTTTCTGTTCTGAATTATCAATCAGTAGAATATCCTAAATCATCATTTTCTGATATAAAATAAAGTTTATATGTCTTTTTTTTTCTTTTTAGTTTTTTATTATGGTGTATTTCAAGTGTATACAAAAGTAGACAAAATAGCATAATAAATTCCCATCTGCCAATCACCCTGGTTCAACAGCTCTAAACGCATGGTTATACTTAATTTTATCTTTACTCCCATTTTCTTTCCCCTTTCTCATGTTACTTTGAAGGAAATCCCAGAAATCATATCATTCCATTCATAAATATTTTAGTATGTATGTCTAAAAACTAGAGTCTCTTTTTAAAACACAACTATAATACCTTTAACAAACATAAAATATTAACAATAATTTTTAATATCGTTAAGTACCCAGTAGATAATACATTTCCAATTGAATTACAGCTTTTATAGTTCTTTTTAGTTTGCTTATTTAAATCAGGACCCAAATTAAGTACCACACATTGCAATTAATTGATATATGTCTTAAGTCCCTCTTTATTCTATAGGATTCTCTTCCATCTTTTTTTGTAATTTAGTAATTGAAAAACATATTGTTTGTCTTATATATTTCTCAGTGTGGATTTGCTTATTGCATTCCTCTGGTATAGTCTTACAGGTTCCTCTGTCTTCTGTGTCTCTTATAAATTGTTAGTTGGTTCCAGAGGTTGATAGAACTCAGATTAGATATTTTTGGCCAGCCTGCTTTATAGGAAGTTTTGCATTCTTGGGTCAAAGGTAATGTTTATTTTACTTCTCATTTGTGTTGTTAACAGCCAATGATATTTAATGCCTGGATTCATTAGTTTGGTAAGGACTGCAAAATGATGATGTTTAAATTCTGTCACTTCTGTTTCATTTATTACTGGGGATCCTTCCATAACACTGAGGACTGTGTTAGTTTGACTTGTGGGGTGAGCCATGCAATTGGTCAGTAATAAACACTGGGCAACTCTTTAATGCTCGGACAATTATATCATACTCTTTCCATTATTTGAATTTCATGTACATTAAAGTAAAAATCTCATTTTTCATTAATTTGTTACAATATAAAATGTACTTTACAGACTAAATTACATTTCAGTAAATAGCCTTTCTAGAGCTCTAGAAGAATTACTCTTTCCCCCCCTTAACTGAGCCCTTTGGTTTGGATTTTTATTCAGGCACAAAGCTTATTAAGACTTTTTTGTGCTTTAGAGGATTTTTTTGTAGGCTCTTCAAGATGCAGTGGGTAGTAAGATGGATTGTGGACAGGGTACATGTTTCTGTCTTGATGGAACAGTTACTAATGGTGATAAGTGGGAGGCTGTTTGGATGTTTCTGCTGAGGCTGTATTTCTGTCTTCTGCCATCATTGTCCCCGGACAAGAGCTCCCATAAACCTATTACCTCCTCGTAGCACTGTTCCTTGCCAACTGCTCCATCCTCTGACCCTCATCTTTGTTCTGTATCCCACTAAAAATCTTACCTGACCAGAAGAAAGCCTCTACACATGGATTTTTAAATGTAGGCTTTATGATGTTTTCATTATGGGAATTTATAGAAACAGCATTAACAAAATGCTGTTAATAGATTATTTTCCAGCTAAACAGAATCCTTTGTCAAAATTGAATTTACTTTGTGTATTTCCCCTGTTTCTAAGGAACTTGCCAAATAGTTTTGTTGGGTGGGTAAAAGACTGTTTTAATAATGCTTCCATTATCTTCTGTATGTGATAAATAGGGCTACCTTTTTATGCCCCACCAGATGAACAACAGTAATTTTCCTTTTTTACTTTGTTACAGGGTAAAAGTAAAAAGGGGAGGGCCCAGCTACAAAACCAAAACAGGAGTTGCTTTCATTAGTCTCTGTGTATGTTCATATCCACTATATAAAGACATAAAAATAACATTTTTGTATTTAGTGCCTTTGATTGTATCTATTTTTATATTATGAGATTTTGTGAAATATTTGTACTTTGGGCTGAGGAAGGAGTATTCATAAAGAGTGCTTTCAACAAGAACTGAAGACCACACAGCCGAGTAGCCAGTAGTAGTGCAGTCCGAGGGCTGGGAGGAAGTGGGGGGCTCTCACACTCAGCCACACTCGGGCACTCTCTCCTTTCCTCCAGCACAGCAGTAGCTTGAATGCTGTAGGCATTGAAATTCGTGAAGATGGAATTCTACTAGTACTAATTGTTTTCATTAAATGTTGATGGTAATAAGTGAGTTTGGACTTAACTACATTATTTTTACTGAAATAATCAAGCTTATCAGATATTTGAAAATTGTAATTTACATGTATAGAATGATGGTAATTATTTATAAAAATATCTCACTTCTGTTGGTATTAAAGTCTCCCATAATGTTTACAGTGTGATTCAATTTTCAACTGTCTGTTTATACACATACTTTCAGGAATGCATCTCATACGTGAAATGAGCTATATCTCCATGAATAATGATTATAATAGATTTATATTAACATTTGCCCCATAGTATACATTTAGTAAACATTACTATTTGTTTCAATAAACTTGCAAAATCAAAGAAAACATTGTGTGTAAAGCTTAATTTAAAACAGAAACAGATCTTATTCCCATTCTTTAACAAATAATATAGCTTGACTAGCTTTAAAATGTATTGAATTATTTATGCATATTTATTTTGCTTTAATTTCCCCAAAGCTGGTTTTCAGAGGGGTTTTTGATACAAAGCTACAATTTTATTTGGTAATCTCTTCCATATTGCACAGGGAATCTTCTTTCTCAAGTTGAATTAATATAAACAACACCCCTTCTTTTGTATTATTTTTCTGAACATTTTTTGAGAAAAACAAGAGTCTAAATAGGACAATGTAAAGAAAAGCCTTCTTGAAGTTATAAAATTTTATTTTATGTACAGTTCTTATAAGTTGGGGTTATCAGTCTTTTAGGAAATTGAATCTATTTTTGTCTGAAAATCTGATGAAAATTAAATCTTTTCTTTCATTGAGAAAGTTCTCACTTATTTTTTTTGAATATTTTATTGATTATGTTATTCCAGTTGTCTCATTTTTTTCTCCCCTTTATCATTCCTTCAAAGCTAAACAACAAGTAGGGATCGATTTTGAAGTTGACTTTTTCCTTCTCCTTTCCCAATTTCTTCATCACGAGTCTAAAGTTCTGACTGATGAGAAGACAGATGTAACCATGCATTGACTTTGGAGTGACGTTAATTCATATTTTATAAATATCTATTGATTTTTATATTTTGACAACATGCCTGACAGAAATAAGAAGCAACATTTTCTTTTTGTCCTTTATAAGAAATTATAATTAGGGAAGGAATATATTTACAAAATGTCAGACAATAAAAACAAATTGTGATGGCTGAGCGTTTCAGTACCAGGATTTCCTTTTAGATAACGAAGATTTTCTTTGCTACTGCAATTTATTTATTTATTTTTGTTAGTAGGAGATTGATTGTGTAAACCAATTATTGGAAATATCAAGATAATCGGAGGCAGTCAGTTCTCTTCTCATTGACCCACATAGTTATTTTAGAATATCGAATATGTATGTATACTGTAATCGGGATACACATTGCAAAAAACAAGCTGTTTCTTAGATCTTGCCTAAGAACAAGATGTTCTTAGATTGAAATGCAGTTGATAACCATTTGAGAACATAGAAACACCCCACTTTATTATTGTTAACTTACTATTTCTCAGGTTGTTGTTGTTGTTTATTACATGTGTTAACTCTTTCAATCCTCACAAAGACCTTTAAGACTGGTAATGCCGCTGCTGTCTTTTACAGAGACCGAAACTGAGGCACCGTGAGGCTCTGCTAGTTGCATATGGTCACACAGCTAGTGTGTAGAACCAGAATTTAAACACCAAGCCCGTGTTTTTCAAATTGCAGTCCACTGCTAGCATTAAAAAAAAAAAAATGATTAAAGTGGCATAGCATTGCATAAGAAAAAGAAAGTACCAGTGTGTATCATCTACGAATCTTCTGCTTAAGGTGTGTGTGTATGTGTACATATGTACATGTGTGCGTTGGGTTGTGATTTAAAGTGGCTTTTCTTACTATGAGTTTTGGCCCAGAAAGTTTGAGAAACAAACTGCTGTGCTGCCTCCTACTTTTGGCATCAGTTGCTGAGTCTGTTTCAACGTTACTTTATCCGGTTGCCTCTCACCTCTCATGCTGAAATACCTGGTAAAATCCAACCAGCATTCTACTGCTTGAAAAAGGAAGGCTTTTCCAAATTGCCTCTTCCTGCGGTGTTTGACCCAGGTTATGCTCCACACTGTTTTGATTTTACCTGTTTTATGAAAAAGCTGAATGCTTGGTTAAAACTAGAGAATTCCTGGGTTTGATTATTAATTTATTTTTTCATGTATTTGTTGTTTGTTGATGTTTACCAGAGACTCAATTTCTGGAGATCAGAAAGAATAAAATCAGGTAGTTACTATCCTCCTAAACGGTAAACTAACAATTGAGGGAGAAAACCAGGAATGGCCAAAACATAAGCAAGTATTTTAATTTTTAGTAATTAGAGCTACATTCTTAAAATGAAGGAAGATACTGAAGGAGGAGACAGTCTGTGTTGAGGGAGGAGAAAAGGCACCCATTTCTGAGCTTTCGAGTGCAAGCACACGTGAGTTATCTGGCTCAGTGTGCAGAAACAAGGGAAGTCACCGCTAGGCAGACAGAACCTTTACTGCGGCCTCCTGGTGCCTGCCTTGCAGGAGAGGAATCTAAGGAAAGTTTTCTATCAACAGGTCTTCAAACTGAGTGTGAAATTTTGGTCCAGGCCCCAATAAATCATAGTTTCTTCTTTAAAAAAAAACAACAAAAAAACCCCCTATATTACAGTGCTGTACCATTCCCATTGCCCTAGTCTGGTTGAAAATGTTTCTAAAGAGTAAATTCTCAGATAACTGAAGGGAACTGAGTGACAAAGCTCTCCTGAATCTATTTTCTTGCTGATGAGTTGCTATTGTTGGTTCTTGGTGGGTCTTCCCCCCCCAACCCCCCTTCCTCTTTGTTTGAAGAAAAAGTAGGTGATTTTCTCTCTTGGTCTCTCATTTATCTGTTACCATTTGGTTGTGTATTTTTATATGTGAGATATTTCTCTCTAACACACACGTTTAATATATACAGCATGCATCTTGACCTGGAATTGACTACCGACATTTAACTGTTGTTGATCAGACAACACTTCTTTATCTCTTTAAGTTTTAAGTGCTGTTTCTGACGAATGCCAGTCCTTTTAGTCTGTTCTGTAACAGATATACCGGGAATCAATATACCATCTAGATGTCACAGAGGGAAAAGCACACTCTTTTGTTGGGGGGAAGGGCAGTATTGTTTAAATATGATAGGTGCTACAACTTTCACTTTGTTTTTTCTATATATTGGGCTTCAGTCAAATGAAAGGAACTCTGACTTAAAAAAAACGATGATGTTACAACAGTAAATAATGAATCTTAAGTGTTTAAATAAAATATAAATGCACAAAGAGAAATTAAAAATTATCCCACACTTGGATATTTTCTATTGGTGGACAAAATATATTAAAATATTTTAATCCGGGCATCAAATATGGATGCTGTTATATCCACATTGATTTTGGGGATGTTAGTGTCAATTTCATTTTGTGACCTTGGGGGAATTTACAGCCTACTAAGCAGAAGAATGACATTGGGGTATTTTATAATATGTTTGTAGTGTTGTGCGCTCTTCTTTAATTCCCTCAACAACACTGTAAGGAACGTGTTAGTATTTTTAATTTATAGGTAAGAAAACTAAGATGTGATGAGGTTAAGGAACCCTCCAACATCACAGATTTCCAAGTGTTAAGGCTAGGATTTGATCTCACATCTGTGTCTGTCAGTGAACTGGTATATTTTAGGTTTGACTGGAAAGACTATGAACTTGCATTTATATTCACTTCTTTCCGAAACCCACTATTCTTCCCTTTATCTGAGCAAAAAACAAGAGGTTTACTTTTTGGAGAAATTACCAGAGACGTTTCTGATTTGAGAACTTCAAGAACAGCAGAGAGAGGGTTTAAGGTAATGAATGGAAAACAGGAGGATTAACTAAAAGGTTTATTAAGTACTGAATGGTGAAGCCCCCCAGACCCCTTTGCTGTCATGCTATCAAAATTCTGGCTAGTAGCAACCCCACCCTGTAAGACAGGGGATTATATTATACATCACTCTTTGGGCATATTGACTGGTTCAAAAGGAAAGACCTAAAAAATACTAACATTTAGGGATTTTGCTTGGATCTCACCTGATTCCCCTCCAGTGAAGTCTTCCCGTTCACATCGCTATGTGTATGACTACATGTATATCATCCAGCCCTTCTAGTCTTCATTCTGAAAAAATGAAGATGTAACCAAGTGTTAGCAAACATGTTAGACAGTCTCCAGTGGGAAAGGTGACAAAGACTAAAGAAACAGAAAAATAAATGAAACCAGAAAAAGACAATTTAAGTAAGAGAAATAGTGTTAAAAACAGAACAAGAATACCTTTATGGTGATAAAACTATTGCATTACTATAAAAAATTGTGCTATATGAAGTAGAATGTACATGCAGGTATTTTCTAAAAAAAACCCATCAGAATGATATGGGCAGATAGCCTGGGGGGATAAAATTAGAGGACCAGAGTAGGAAATCTTTAGACTTAGGTGGACTTGTGTCAGTCTGCCTCCACTTATTAGTAAGGGAGCTTTAGCAGATTACTTAGTTTTGGGAGGTCTTATATAGCAAACTATATTTATTATATAGTATTTATTTAATACTGAAGAAAATTTTCAGGGGTACACTGACCTTTGTGCACTTTAAATTATTACTTGTTCAGTATGATGCATTTAGTGTAAAATATGGCTATGCAACCCTTTTCCCCAGAATTTAAAATTAAAATCAGCAAAGTGTGAATATGTATACTTTCAATAGGTACACATTCATGTATATACATTCAATAGGTACACATTACATATATATGTAATAGGTACATATATATATATGTGTGTGTGTGTGTATATATATATATAGAGAGAGAGAGAGAGGGAAGGAGGGGAGGAGGAGGAGGAGGAAGGAGATATGTTGTGCATTTAGAGGACTCACTGGAGTTTTGTTTTAAAATTAGAAAACAAGTCTGTTTTGTGTGACAATTTTTAAATTTACATTTATTAAGTATTAGCACTCTGTACCACATATTTGGTTTTCTACTGAAAGTTACCTCCTTGCAGAAGTTTTTAAATGACTAACAGAGGTTAACCTTACACTTTATTTAAGGAGCCTTCAATGACATTGTTTTTTAACATTAGTCAGTAAACGATAAACTGCAGTAACTGAAATGGATTGTGGTTAATATTACTGTCAGGGTGATGAATAATCCTGACATATACCAGCAACACACTGCCAGTCAGTAATCCTTCTCCAAGTTAAGTATTTATTCACTAATCATCCTAAGTTACTGTGGTGTGGAGTGACCATTTATTATTATTTATAAATGGATTGTTTTATTTATATAACGCTACCACTTTTATCCCATAATACTTCCTATTTTCTTAGTTTAGTGCTGGATGTACTAGTTGGGATAGATTCTGAGTATTGAACATATATACTTATCACGAATTTACTTAAAAACTGATTTTAAAAAACCTGAAATTTTTTTTTTTAAGTCAAGTAAGTACTGGTATTATACCTCTGATTTCAGGCTGGGGTATTTTTTCTCTTTATAGAAAATTAAGTGTGGCAGGTTTCTATATATACTTGCATGTGTCAATTTGTCATTCTTATAATTCCCTGCGATACTCAAAACTTACTTTAAGTGAATATGTAGTGTGCTTTTTACGCTGGGCAATGTAGTCGCTTATCCTTGAGTCACATGTTCACATTCCTATCCAATTCTTTATTCTCAAAGTACATTTATTTGAATAAGCGTACTTATTCAACATTAGCACTTGTTTTTAGTGCCCTGCTTATTATGTTCAGTACATGTGTTTATTCAAATAATTGATCAGTAAATATTTACTGTGCACCTCTTACGGGCATTATTCTGAGGATTGTGTCTGAGATAGTAGTGAATGAAATAATCCCCACATAAAGAGTTTTATAATTGAATGTATGTTATATATGAACCACTAAAGGAGAATAATTTAATAAGAAATGTTTTATTTCTATGTGACTTTATTTTAAATTGCTCCACTTTCAGAAAAGGAGTTTTTTTTTAAAAATGTGAGTTCACGATTCATAATATAAACCAAGTTTTTGAAAGTAGAAAAAGGGATGAACTCTGAAAACAAAAACCATAACTATTATTGGCCCACTATGGAAACTAGTATAGACAATTAAATGGTTACCTTGTTTTAAATGTAAGAAGGAAAAAAAAACAGAATTGTACTAAGAAATATATTCTGTTAAAGTACATTAATTGACTTACCTTAAAAATATGTTTTGCTACATGTCAACTGTAATAAAATATTGATGGTTCAAGACCAGGCATTCACACCAGACAGCTATTGTTGTGTTGGCTGTTGTCATTTTTTTACTTGACTGTCTAAGGGAAAAAATGTCAGTGCCCCTGACTAAATAGGCAGGTATTGCATATTTTAAAAGTTCTGTGTCACAGCAGTTGAAAATCACTGGATTAAGTTAATAAAATGGGGAAGTTATAGATCTGTAGATCATTCACCAAACAATTTCAAAGTCCAAGTAGAACCTTTGCGAAACATGAACAAGGTAGTAATTAAAAGACATTAGTAGCATTAAGAACCGTTCAAATCGTTACAACCCTCTAACCAACTGAGCCTCCCAGCCAGAGCTAGATTAAGTATTTTTATGATTCTATTTTATCTACACTATGACTTGTTACTTATATTTTAAAAAAAAATTAGAGGTTCATTGTTTGAAATATACATTTTTAATGGATTTTTTTTTTAAGAGGGAGAGGAAGTAGGGGAGAGCCTGAGAGAGTCAAACATCAATTTGATTTTCCACCTAGCTCTGTATTCTTAGTTGATTTCTATATGTGCCCTGTACAGGGAATCAAACCCGTGACCTTGGCATGCTGGGATGATGCTCTAACCAACTGAGCTACCTGGCCAGGGTCTGAAATATACATTTTTAACTTACGACAATCTATCTACAAATTATATTATACCATTTCTTGTAGTTTTCAAACTTTTTAATAGTATCCTCCTAGTCTCTCTATCCGGCCTTTAAAGCTGTTGCTCTTTTGTGTGTGTGTATGTGTGTAAGTGTGTAATCATCTGTTACCGTGCAAACTTCAGGTTTTATTTTTTCATTTTTAAATCATTTTTATTTCTCAATTATATTTGACATGCATTATTATACTAGTTTCAGGCATACACCACAGTGATTAGAACATTACATAACTAAGTGATCTCGTAAATTTTTCAACTAAGTATGCTATAAACTCGATGCCTTATTATTATTGTTACTATTTTTGCTTTACCTAGCCATCTTTTAAAGCAATAAAAATAAGAAAAAAATTTATGTTTATCCTGAGCGTTACCATGTCTAATCACCTTTATTTCTTTGTATGGATGTACATTTAAATCTGGCATCATATTTCTTCTTCTAAAGATTTTCATGACTATTTCTTTAAGTATATGTCTTTTGGCAGTTCTTTTAATTTTATTTTAATCTGAAATAAAAGTAATTCACATTGTTTTTAAACAATATTTTCGCTGGATACAGAATTCTAGATTGACAGTTTTTGGCGGGCGGTGGGGCACGGTTAATACTTTAAAAGTGACTTTTTACTGTCTTCTGGCTGGCCTACTTGCTGATGGCAGTTTGCATTATTCTCATAAATTTTTCTTTTTCAATTTTTATTTTCTTTTCCTCTGACTTTAAGATTTCTTTCTTTTTCTTCAGTTTTCCACTATTTGTGACCTTTCTTGTTTGTTTGTTTTGTTTTTCTGCTTTGAGTTTTTAGAATCTCTTGAATCTGTATTTTGTTTCTTATTATTAATTTTGGAAATTACGTATTTATTTTTTAGATATTTCCTTTGCTCTTTTGTCTCTCTCCTCCTTCTGTGACTACAATTACATCTATAGAAGACTCTGATTTTGTCCTATAATTTTTGGTTACTCAGTTTTCTTTGGGCTTTCATTTGTTTATCTTATTCATTTTGGATAATTTTTATTAACATACCTTCAAACTTGCTTACTCTTTGCCATGTCCAGTCTGCTCATAAGCTATTCAAAAGAATTATTCACCTCTGATATTTATTTCAAGCATCTAAATTAAATTTTTTTCTATAGTTCCCAGCTCTGCTGAAATTTCCTACTTGTTTATGTAAGTTTTCCACCTTTCCACTAGCCCATTTTGAATTAGTTATTTTAAATACCTGTCAGATACTTCTAACCATCTGCATTATCGCTGAGACTTGTCCTTTTGATTGCTTTATCTCTTCATAAGGTGTCATTTTTTTCCCTTAGTTTTTAAGCGTCTCATAGTTTTTGGTTGAAGGCCAGTAGAGATCTGATAGGAATATTCTATGCCTACAAGTGTGGGTACCTCTTCGAATGTCAGGGGTTCAGTCACTCTAGTCAATAGATGAACCCGGTTGAGTTTGTTGTTGTCATTATTATTACCTCCAGTGCAACATAGACTTCAGATCCCTCCCTCTGAATTTGTACGTAGGGAGGGCTCTGGGCCACTGTGCCTACTATGCCCTTTAGCAGACCCTCTGTACCTGCGTCACAGAGGACTTTTCCGCGTGCTCTCTCCTGCCTTTTCCCAGAAGTAGATTGCTACTTGTTACTCATCGCCAGGTTTCGGGTGGAGGTGGGGCAGCTTCGCGGCTGTCTTGCCCAACTGAAGCCTTAGGCAGACCCTGTTTGGTCCTCAAAGGTAGGTCTTCTTAGTGTTCTTGCCTGTACCGTTTTGCATGGCATCCAAACTCTGTCTGTGCCATTGGCGGGTCTCAGGCAGGAGAGGTTTTCTTGTCCCTCCTCCAATAGTAGCAGACTTATCCTTCATTTCAGTGTGGAATCCTGGTCTCAAGAGATTTTCTCTCTCTTCTCCTAGATGAAAGGGCATTTGCTTTTACCCTGTCCCAGAAGCAGTGTCTTTCCCTGAGCACAGCAGGCACTGTAGAGGGTTTCCTGCCCCTCTTCCAGAGGCAGATTTGCTCTCTTTCTACCCTGGCCTCCTGTACAGTTGATATTTGCCTAGGCCGTGGGATGAGAGACTTTGGTATTCCTCCTCCATCAGTTTAAGGGTTTTGATTCGTGTAAGAGAAAGATTAGGGGCAGTGGGTGTTATTTTGTGCTTGTTCCGTGTAACAGCAGATTGCATCCTGTCTCTCAAACCTTTGTGATTGTCTAGGCCACGTTCTTCGTTCTTAGTGGCTGCCTGTAGTGGAGGCTGTACTCCTGTGTGTAGACGTGACCGTGTCCCAAAGGTTAGGATCTCACTCAGCAGTAAACGCAAACTGACTGGAAGCCAGATCCTTAGGCAGCAGCATGTAAAGAATGCAAATAGACCCCTTTTAGGGAAGGACTGGGAGCCTGGCATTTTTCTGTCCCCTCTGCACTGGGCCCTGGGGGCATAGCCTGCAAGAACCATTTGTTTGTTTGTTTGTTTGCTACAGCCCCTAATGTCCCACAAACACAAGCCCCACTGTTCTCCAGAGCCAGGCCATCAAGGAGTGCATCCTGTGGATGGCAGCTGTGAAAGTCAAGGTACTGGAGGTGTGTACAAGCCCTTTCCAGGGAGACGTGTTGATCTAGAGGAGGCAACAGGAGAATGCTGAGACAGTGTCTGCTGTTTCAGGAGGATCACAGTTGGTCCTGCATGTGTGTTAAATTAGGAGCCCGATCCTCAGGCCGCAGCTTTTAAGTTAGGCACAGAAGCCTCCTTTACGGAAAGACTGGGAGATTGGTGTTTCAGTCTCTGCGCCAGCTGTGCTGGGAGAGCCAAGGCAAGTCCTCTGGAGCCCAGTTGGAATTGTTCATTTGTTTGCTTAGTCTTGTTGGTCTCATGGTTTTCAGAGCTAGGTGTTTTGGGGCCCTATCTCACAGGTAGAAGTCTTAAACATTGGGGTGCTGGGCATTTGGTACAGAACCGTCACTCAAAGGGAAGCTGTGAGTTCAGAGCTTTCTCTCAATTGTAAGTCACTGGGTCAAAGGTGGGGTCTATGTCAAGAGTGTGTTACAGCCTTGTTATGTGGTTTCGTTTTTGTTTTTTTCCTTGTTTTCTCAATGTGTATGAGTTGCTCAGCTACTTTCTGGATTTCTTTCTGAGGGAATAGTTCCATATGTAGCTATAGATTACGTTTCTTTGTGGGAGGGACACCATCTTAGGCCAGAACTCCTGATTTTAATGGTCTTAAATAATTCCATTTGCAAATAAGAAGTTTTTGATATGTCAGCTTTGGGCCTCTTGGGTGTTTATCATTTTCATAATTGCCTAAGACTTTTTTTCTTTTAATTTGCTTTGGATTGTTAAGATTGCCTTTTGGGTTCTTCTGCCATTTAGCTCAACACTGGCATTGGATTATCAGATTATTTTAATCAACTCATGTGCCTTTCTCAAACTCAGATAAAAACCTATAGTAAAAATCACCTAATATAAACCATAGCTGAATAACAGAAGCGTAAAGGCATTGCTACTAATCTACTAATGTAAGCATTTGAAATGATTTAGATTCTGTATGCACAGTAAGTAAAATGAAATACTTTCTTTTTCCCAAGATGTGTTTGTTAAATTGAAATAGTATAGTGAGTGTATGTTTAATGCCACTTGCAAGAAAGTCTGTTTTCAAGGGATTAAGAACTGCTATGGTACTTGAAAACGAAAGTGCTTATTTGTTAACTCTAAAAGCCACAGTAGTGTACCAGTGAAATTTTTTTCTTGACAATATTAAATAAAATGTAGAGTGTATGAAGATAAGTGGCGAACCATTTCAGCCATATACGGCATTCGACGAAACACCCTAAAAGCCAAGGTTGAGTAAAAATGCTGATCAGGCTGTTCGTTACACTTGTCATTTAGATAAAAGAGCTGTTCCAACTGACACAAAATAGTTGCTGTACCTCCTAACAGCGACAGTGTAGCTTAAATGACAGGGGCTATTTGTTTATTTTCTTCTCTTGGGGGGTGGGGGTGAAAGGCAGGTGGTGGAGAGGCACAGAATAAAAGTCACTTGGGTTCCTGCATGCAGGTATACAAATATAAAAAAGTTAAGAGGAAAGTAAAGCAATACACTTTGATGACAGTACTTACCTTTTTTTGTTTACTTTTTTTTTAAAGAGCTGTTTTTGCCATGCATCTTTTTTGATGTCCCAAGACAAAATATTCATATTTTTTCCCAGTTGTAAAGCCGCTGAAGTGATATTCACATATATTGATAGGTGGCGATAAAAACGTAAATAGCAATTTTTTCAAAAAGACAGTCTAAACCTCCCATGAAAGAATCCTAATGGCCTTACATATTTAGCACCAACATTTTCATCAATCTACGTACCCCAGGTCATTTTAGGGTTTATTAGTCAGTTTAGTTAGGGACAGCTCTGAATCTGGCCCCTACCACCGGCTTGGTAACCAACCAGTATTAGTCATGTTACTTCTCCCAGACTCAATATTGTCACTTGCAAATTGTGAGTGATAATAGATTTGTATATTAAGGGGTTGTTGTGAATGTAATGACATAATTTTTGTAACACTCTGAGAGCCATCACGTATATCCAATAAATAGTATATCAGATAGAATGGCCCCTTTAACCTGTATATCATAGTTATTTCCTATAATCTTCTAAAACCAAGTTGTTACTCTCTAATCAGGAATGACCATCTTGTATGATGTCACATTTCCTGATAGTCCATCCTCTTTCTTCCCCTAAATTAGATGAAACTAACATTTAATATAACATTTTTATAATATATAACATTGAATTGATATAACAGCAAGTTCAACCAGTCTTTTTTTTTTTTTCCTGTTTTTTTAGCAATGGCTCCCTTTCAGTATCTACAGGCCTTTCCTACTTCCAGGAAAGAATAAAATTTCTTTTGTCCATAACCTCTTAAAGCTGTAGGACAGGCTTTATATGTAGTCATGGAATTAAAGGATGTTTCCAATTTCCTAATTGTACCAAATGAAGACGACATTGGCAGATGGCTTTAGGCCAGTCATCAAGATCCTGAGCAAGATCCTAAAAGTAGTTGTGCCCTTTTGCCTGCCTTCCTGAGCCCCATGAAGTGTCTTTATGATACACTTCCCTTTAGTATTTATAAGGGCCCTGTTTCTGAATTTCATGCTCCAGAATGACTTTTCTTTTTCTTTTTTTTTCATCTTCCTCTCTTCTGCGTCTCATCCTTGTATGTTAGGGCTTAATGATTTTCTAAAGAAAACCTCCACAGAAAGCTGTAAAAACCTCTTTTGAGACTTGGATTTTAAGAAGTTCATTAACCCAAGCAAATCCCTGTCCTGTGAAATTACTCAGGTTTCTTGTCAGTTCCTCATAACTTTCTTATTGTAAGTAACTGTAATCATGGTCCAGCAGTTTGGAACATTTCACTTCTAGAAGGCTGATGTAAAATGGAACAGTTCACATATAAACCTCAGAAGGAAGGAGGAGCTATGGCGAGAGTGGTAACAGCAAACTCAAACTAACAGCGATTGTGCTTACTGAGCACCTTCATGTGCCGGGGGCTCTCCTGAGCACTGTACATGTATTATTAGCCTTTTAAGCCAATCCATTAAATATCATATTTAAAAATTGGAAATGTAAGAAGCTGGAAAATTGTCAAAATTAGGGAAAACAATTTGTAATACAACAATTTTAGATGGATAAAATGACCCAAAGACCGGATCTTAAGAACTGAGTTCTTGCCTCCCAGATTTATATTGGTTTTGAGCTACATTACTTAAGATACTTCTTGTCTTCATTATCAAAACAGGGATATCTAGCTGACACATTTATTGTGAGAATGCATTATAATGCTTTATAAGTTGCAAAATGTAGATTGGGGTATTATTCTTTTGGGGGATGGATATTATTCTTAATTATGTAGCTTCAGATGAGATTTCCTGAAATTTTTAAAAAGAAAAGCATAGAATGTATCAGCACTACAAAAGCCTTTCCTTTTTATAGCTAACTTTTACTAGTGATTATACGAGAGTCTGTCGTGTGCCCTTCAAGGGGTCTGTGAATTCAAAACTATTTGTTTTTAACTAATGTAGAAGGTGTTTGTATCTTGACATTTCATATATTTTTCATAGCAAAATTAGGGGTCCCTTTGGACTTTTGAAAGCTAATTTTCCTTTTGCTTACGTTCCTGAGGTAGGTAGAATAATGCAGTTTATTGGGACCACTGTGTACCAGTAGGCCTCTGACATACTGCGCACAGTGCTCTATGTACCAGTGGAGGGTTATGGTGTTTAATTACATTCTTTTCTAATAGATTTCACTGATTTCATCAGCTTTGTTTAATGGATTTTTGTAAATAAAGTCAGCTGAAAAATTATTATTATTACTAATAATAGACTGTGTGCCGGGCACTGAGCTGGGCACTTCAGATGCAGTATTTTTGTTTCCCTTATAATTAGAAAAATTACTTCTCAAAGAAGGTAACAAGGTATTTTTTATTAATAAGGTATTAAGATTATTAAGGTAATAATCTTAAAAACCTGACTGAGAAAGTTTTGTTTTACACATTCTTCTTCTGAAAGGTGTCATTTCTGTTTCTCAAACAGTATGCTTATGGCTCTAACACAGTTGTCAGTTTTGCTATTTGTGAGGAAAAATGTTCTAAGTATAGTGATTTTTTTATTTTTTACTATTTATACATTTTCAAGAATTTTTATGTTCTCTTTAATCCAAGTTTTTATTTCTATTATTTTTTAACTTAATGCTTCTTTTGGTTGTTTTATACTCTGATTTTTAAATCAGTCTATTCCGAGGATCTTTTATTATTTTATAGGTTTAAAAAACCTTTTACAATTCTATTTGTTAGTCTTATGTAATGTTTGTAATTGCTTTTCTATATCCTTTCTATATCCTGTTTACTTGGTTATGAACTTGAATTATACTTCTCTAATCAATACTTATTTTTTATTGATTTTTTCCAGGAACTTATCATTTTAAATGACCAGTATCTTTTGCGCTTATTTCTGTAATCAGTTTGCTGATTTTTTAAAATATTCAGCCAAGCTTTTACAGTTAAATTGTACAAAGAGCTCTCTGTGGGATGATAGTGCTAGGCGTTTTTCTGAATCACCCTCCAACTGATACTCGTAACATACTGTATAAGCAAGAGGAATCCTCAGCATTTACTTTTAGTTCTTTTGTAGAGATGAATAAACATCTTGAAATGCTGATTTAGACAATGTTTTAAAAATGCTATGATGCACTTTGGTGTATGACAGACTCTTGCTTAGTTAAATGTTTTGCAGCATTATAACATAGTTGGATTCAGCTCATCTTTTAAAGCAGTTGTCAGAAAAATATGGGCCAGCATGGTAGAATGTATTAGCTCAATACATTGTCTCCATTTTATTATGAAGCTGCTGAGGAAGCTGTGATATACAGCACTGTCATTACAGATCTATTGTTAGGACGGTTCCACAGTCTTCTTTGTACCACCATTAATTTATAGCAGTAAACAATATGTAGCCTTCCAACTGCAGCAAAGCAGAATCTTTTAATGAGGTGGATGTTATTACCACAATAAATCAGTGCTTTCGCGTAATGTATAATTCAATGTGTGTATTCCCACTGTAACTTCTCTGAGTAAGCTGATAGTGTATCATTGTCATTGCACAGCTCCACTGGTCTTTTTTTTTTTTAACCTTCTTTTATTTGGGGACTTCTTTTTTATATGCTTGCAAATAAATGTGGTATGTCTTGATAGCTGTCCTGTAGCAGGCTTCAGAAACCAACTGTAACAATAACAACCAGAATCAATACTGTGGGTTCTACCCATATGGATCTCTGTGCAATGCCATTTTTTTTTAGATGCTAGTGAAATCAATCCTAATTGGTTTTAGCATTATATTCAAGAAACGTGATTCTATAACTATTGATTTTGGGGGTGTACTCATTTGGAGAGTAATAAAAATAGGAGCAGATAAAGCGACTACTTAATATGCTGCAGAACCATACAAAAGGAGCATTGATTCTATTTTTAATTCACATAATTTGTCTTCCAGTGATTTTATTTCTTCTTTCCTTTTGCATAGCTCAGTCTTTAGGGACAGCAACTAAAATCCATTTAAAGGAATTCAAATTGGTTCTGTAGTAAAGATTTCTTGGAGTCAGTACCATTCTTAACTGGCATAAATTTAGTAAATCAGATATAATTCTTTTGTGAAGAAATGAATACTTTAAAAGTTGACGTTTTAAATTAGTCTACTGTGATACTGATTTAAAATAGTAATCAACTAAAGATTTTTAAATATTTGCTTGTAAAGTTAAAAAATGGCTGAACATGCTGATTAGAATAGCTTTTTTCAAAGCTATTAAAAGAGAATGGTGCTGAAGATAAATAGTAGTTTTGGAAAGAAAAAAAAAGTTAATTAAAGAAAGGTAGCCAAACTAATGAATTTTCAACGTTGCTTAAAATCACATATTAACATGAAAAGCAGTTTAAAAACTAACGTTGCTTCATATTCAGTAGAATATTTCTGAATATATCATTTTTCAACCAATATTTTAAAATTTATTTTAGATTACTGTTTCCTCACATTAATAATCGGATATTTCCTTTCTCTTATAAATGAGGGGTAACTAACTTATAGGTTTTCAGGAAAGAAAGTAATCTGAATTTTTTTTCAGTGGATTGGTACTTATATTTTAAATAATCAGTAGGCATTTTCTGTAAGCCAGAATGTTATATGAGAATGAATTGTTGCTTAAAGCAGTTGATCTGAAATTCTTTCAAGCCTTAGAACCCTTTGAAAATCCCCCCCCCTTTTATCAAATTTATTGGGGTGAAAATCTTAAGACCATTCAGTATATCTTCCTTAAGAAAATGTTCCTGTGCATAATCACACAAAATTTGGCATACTGTTCAGTGGAGTTCACGTATTCCCTGAATGACAACAGCAGCAATAATAACCATATGAGCGAACATTTATAAAGCTCTTATCTTATGCCAACCAATGTGCTGGGGCTTTACAGGCTGCTGTTTTATTGAAACTCTACCCCAGCTCTAAAAGGTAATCTTAAAAACAATAGTTGGCATTCATTGGATATTGTCAGGCATGGTTTGTAGGACTTTGCCTGTATTGACTCATTTTATTTTCCAAAACAGCCTTCCGACTGGGCACTGGTATGACTCCAGTAAGCCCACATTCTTCACCACTTTGCTGTCCTGCTTTTGGGAGCTCTGTTGTAATGTATAGTTTTCTGGTATAAGTTTGCAATCTGTGTACGATTCTTTCTATGTTATATATTTTTTATATTTCATACAGGCATATTTTTTCCTTGAAATTCTGGTTCTTCTCATACTAGTAGAAATTTTTAGGTTTACATTTAATCTCCTTTTCACAGAATCCCCTCCTTACAGTCCTCACTTCCTCCAGTTTTATTCTGTCTTCTTTGAGAACCTTTTATAAATTAATCCTCTAGCTTCAAGCTTCTCTTTCTGGTTGTTCCTTCTAATTAACGAAATAGAATTTTATAGGTGCTTTCAAAGTATTAGTGTAGTTACTTCATGTAGTTGCCTTTTTGTTTTTTTAATCTTTACCCAAGGGTATGTTTTTAATAGATTTTAGAGAGAAAGGAAGGTGGGGGGCGGGGCGGAGAAACATCTCTTTGAGAGAGAAACATCGATCAGTTGCCTCCTGCACGCACTCTGACTGGGGATCCAACCCACAGACTAGGTATGTGCCCTGACTGGGAATCCAGCCCACAACCTTTTGGTGTATGGTGTGTCTCTCCAAGGTATTGGGCCACCTGGCTGGGGCCATGTAATTGTCTTTTTAAAAATGCTTACGATGGGCTGATTAAAGACTGATTCAACAGAAGCTAGACTTACTGAGAAATGGCAGGTTTTGCCATTCATTTATATGGGTATATTTAACCTGCATTGAGAATAAGCTTGTTTTTCCACCTACTCTCTGAATGTAACAATGTATTTTAGCTTAAATAGTACATATAGTTTTTAATTCACTTTCAGACTTGCTAATAGTACATTTTAAAGAGTGAAAGAGATAAAGGACGCTTACATTTGTGTTATATGTTTGTTTTTTCTCTGCATTGGCAGCCAGTAGGAGCTTTGAATCCAAAAAGAGCAGCATTCTTTGCAGAGCGGTATGAGTCATGGGAGGATGACCAAGTGCCCAAGTTCCATTACGGTACTCATTACTCAACTGCAAGTTTTGTTCTTGCGTGGCTGCTAAGAATAGTAAGTTCAATTTAAATAATAAACCATGAATAAGTAACTTCAGTGTTGTGGAGAATAGGCGATCTTTTTTGCATGGTAAATTTTTTTTTCAGTGACAAGGTTCTAGTTGTAGGTATCTCTGTATCCCACTTGCTATGTATTAGTGTAGAATTGCCTTAAAAATGTTTCACCTTGAACTGTGTGAACTTCTTCCTTAAATTTGCCTGTTCAAATGGTTGACATCCTAGCAGATTCTAAACTATAACATAGGCTATGTTCAAATGTTGTTTATTAAAATAAGAAGTAGAATTTCATTAACACAGATGTATATTCACATACCTAGGAACTCAGTTACCCCAAATAGAATAAGGTATGTTTGTAGGTTACTCAAAGGCTGCCATGTATTGATAATATATTGGTTAAACAAGAAATGTTTCTGTAAAATGGAAAGGTGATTCATCTACTGGAAAGTAATTTCTTTGGGAAAGCATTAGCAGCACATCATTAATTAAAGCTTGTTAGAAGGGTACAGGCAGACATAAATCCTAGAAGTAATTTATAGTGCTTAGCTAATTTCAAGCAATTATCCACTAATATGTGTTTAAGTGTTCTTTAACTAAGAGGAGGCTTTTAAATCTTCCAAACATTTTTCTTTTCTTAATCATAAATTAAATATTGAGCCATAACAATAGGAAAATTACATATTGGACAATTTCCCTGTACTGTGAAGAAAATACCATCTAATTTATGTCTGAATGTTATTAATAATTTGTTCTTGGAAGGAAAAGTGTTTGAAAAATGTTGCACATACCAAATTTTGGAAATATTTCTTCTGAAAGAAAAATGATTTGAGAACACATATTATTACCTAATGTGTATTAGTCATTAGAGTATTTAGATAGAAAGATGCATAAAAACCACATTTTTATGCATGAGGGAAGACACTGATTTTTTTAATTGCTTATTTCTTAGGAACCCTTTACAACTTATTTCCTAAATTTGCAAGGAGGGAAATTTGATCATGCAGATCGAACTTTTTCATCAATTTCCAGAGCTTGGAGAAACAGTCAACGTGATACATCTGATATTAAGGTACAGAAATGTTTCATTTTACAATTTTTGCCCATGTGTTCCTTGTTGAATGAATGTTGACAATCTTCTGATGTACAACCTATTTACTAAAGATAAGCCTCAAAGAATGAGGTCTTAGTTAAGTGGCCAGAAACCACTGTACAGAATTTGTCTGTCTCTCTTCTCTCTGTCTCTCTCCTGTCTGTGTGTTCTACCTGTCTCTGTGTCTGTATGCATGTCTGTCTCTTCTTTCTCTGTCCCTTTCTTTAGTTGTGAAATGGTGGTTATTCCTCCTCCTTGGAGTCTTTATTTTTAAAGGAAAAATTTATTACGAGATAAGGCAGCATGCTTAACGGAATTCTAAATTCAGTGTGTAAAAATGACATGTAGTCAGAAATATACCGTGAGAAAAATCTCAGACTTTTATTTCAGGGATCCCATGTCTCTATTCTTAAGGTAGTCACCTTTTACCTGCTGCTGGTTCTAAATGCATACCTGCCTCTGATTGGTGCAGGATTGCATTATTACAGGAGAGAAATAAGAGTTCTCTTACCTGTGTGTTCACTACTGTTAAAAGACCCAAACTTTGCACAGTAGTTAATATAACCCTTACTAGACTTTTGCTCGTATCCTCAGAAGTACCGTAGTTTATTTTGATGGCATAGTGTCTCTTTCGGTAAGGTATTAATGTTAGATTCTCTTGAATGTAACAAGATGTGCCTATCATGAAGCTCCTTATAGTCTCAGAAAGACATGTGACTTATATGTAAGTAATTACACTATGCGTGAGTAATTGGTAAGTTCTATATGAGATATACTGGGGTTCAAATGAGAAGTTACATTACTGCTGTTTATGTTACTAGAGTACTTTAAATAATTCAGTAAAATGTATTTACATTACATACATACTTTATCTTAGAGTATATCATTGCTTATATAAAAGATATTTTATTAAACGAGATTTTATCATATGAAGAAATAATCATGTTGGGACGTCTGTAGGGTTTTTTGATATCACTAATAATGTACTATGTAATAATCTTGAACTTATATATCACACTCTTTACGAATCTTCAGTGGATAATTTTGAAATGGCTGTTAGGAAACAGAATAGTTAACAGATTCAATAATTGTTATTTGAATTCTACCTCTAATCTCAAATTGTTTAATTATTTAACTATTTTGAGTGGTAATCGGAAATATAGACACATGAAAACATTGATAAGTTGGACTTTTTGTTATCAAATTGAAGAAGAATTGTACATTTTTTTAAAATTTCAAAATTTCTTAATTATTAAACCTTTAATGACCAAGTTACAACCTCATTCTTATATTTGATACTAGCAGTGTAAACAAAAACAAAATCATGAATTTGAAAATTATTTTTTCCTTCTGTATAATAGAGAGATGGTGGATATCTTTAACTTTCTCCCTCTCTCGGCATTCCTGCTCAATACTTTTGTTAGACAGGAGGTGCACATGATAGATCCTTATAGTTTTGTCATCTCTTTTTCCTAAATCTCGGTCTTTTTGCCTCAAAATTCTTTAATTAGCACTTGTCTGGTTCAGTTTTATCAAATGCTTCCCTTAAAATACCCCACCTGTAAAAATAGATAAATAAACCCACACAAAACAGCTACAACATTAAAAAACAAACAAACAAAAAAGAATGCTTTTTCTTTTATTCATCCTTATTTTGCTCATTATTTTTCTTCCTTAATAAATAATAAAAGGTTAAATTTATCTCACTTTCCTTTGAATGCTCCAGCAGACTTTAATAAAATAGTTCCACTTACTAGACACTACTAGAATTTTAGTTCTTGCTATTGTGTTACTTAACTTCTAGCTTTCTAGCAGTGTCAGATAGGACATCTATATGAAAAAGTAGAGAACAAGGTTGAGGGAAAAGTTAAAAAAATTTTTTTTAATTCTAAGTGTCAAGTTGACTGGAGACCAATTAGAAATAGATCATCATTCTTAAATACCATTTCATTATGTTCAGATACACAGAAATTTTCTTCTGGACTAATTTTGCTAAAATCTGTTCTTCTAACTAATATGAATATTCTTTTATGTTTTTATCATAAAATATCTGTAGGGTAGATAGGACATTGATAAATTTCCCCATTTTTGATATTGATAACCCTCTAATTTGGGCCCTACAGCTTAGTGACTTTTAAATACTTTGAAAAATATGCAACATATGGTTACTGTCTTTTAGGGGTGTCCAACCAACAAGCCAGGATGGCCATGAGTGCAGCACAACATAAAATTGTAAATTTTCTTAAAACAGTATGAGTTTTTTTGTTCGTTTGTTTCTGTTTGTGTCTGTGTCTTTAATGTGTGACCCAAGACAACTCTTCTTCCAGAGTGGCCCAGAGATGCCAGAAGGTTGGACACCCTAAAGTCATGCCTTTTTTTTTAAAATAACTTGCTTCTTTAAAAGGGTTACATTTTAATACTTTAGAAAGCATGTTTAAATTATTATAATATGTAAGAATAAATGTATGAGAAAGTACATTAAATCACTATAATAGTGTAAACATTTTGAGATAAAACTTATTTCAGTGGAATCATATTAATTATAGTTTTATCTTTATTTGTATTGTATTGGAATTTCTAAAAACACTGAGGAAAATGTTAAACAGTAGAGAGGAAATAGTGAAATGTGAGGGTGGGTAGTGGTAATCATTTTTTTTTTTTAGTTGATTCTGAAGTATTACCTTGATTGATATGTTCTTTAAAATGTTTTTATGCTATTTTACAAATAGGAAATTTTGTGAGGTGAGCAGATTTATTTTTTTTTCCAGAAAATAATATAACATTTCTTGTACTTAACCTTGTTTTTACTAAAGGGGAACTGTCACTTTAATATCTTAGAATCCCTGTTTTTTGCATTCTGCTAAAACTGAGAGAAGAATTTTTCTAAAAAGTACATTTTATTCCTGTAAAGATAAAAATATGAATTATTTTTATTTCAGACAAGAGAGAGACCTCGTTAAATTTAACTAAAAGCAGTCTTTCATTTTTAGCATGATTTACTGTTTAAGGTTTGGGGCATCATTTGTATTTCTGTGCATCCCTGGTGGTTCCATTTTAGACATGACCTTCAATGGCACCTTTTATCTGCCTGGCGAACAGTTTAGAAACTTTGCTCAGTTCTCTGCATAGGTGCACCGTACTGCCCAGGAGAAATATAATGCAAACCATACTTGTGAGCCATATACACAATTTAAAATTCTCCTATAGTTGCATTAAAAAAAAAGCGAAATTTTAATAATCTATTACGTAATATATCTAAAATACTCTTATTTCAACATGTAAACAGTGTCTAGTGTGTATTTCATATTTCAACCATGTAATTATAACTGTATTTCAAGTGTTCGATAGCCACGTGTTGCTGGTGGCTACTCTACTGGGCAGTGCAGACTTAGGGCGATGCTTCAGAACCACGCCAAGAGACTGCTTTGTGCTTACGGAGAGATGAATGCCTTCATCCTTTTGGAGCAACAATTTCCCAGGTGTTGTAGTTCCTCTAAATATGAACTGACAGGAAGTAGCAATAATAGGTAGTTTTGAGGACTGGAGTAGAAAGTGCTAAAACTTGGTTGGAGAATCATCACTGTGATAAATAATAATGTTTAATCCACAGCAGGTTCTCTGTTTCACGTCTTAAAAACTCACTTAAGTTTAGAAACTGAGGTGCAAAATGGATAACTGTCTTCAGCCTGAACCATAATGATTACATTTTGTGGAAGAAATCACAGACTCATAAAGCTTGAACAAATTTCACTGCACAAGCACATCTAAATATTAGGCAAATCTCTAAGATTTTCTAGGCAGCACATTCATTCCAGGTACCTTTAGTGTCAATACTTTAAATCTAATGACTAAATACAACCTGACTTACTGCGGTTTGAACCCATTGTCATCTCTCCCGTAGAATGATTAGCAGTCAGGGCTGGAGTGGAAGTGATCATAGCTGTCCCCAGCATTCACTGTTGTAGAAAGGGGCCAGTAGTAAATGCATCCAAAAGGGAGATTATTAGAGAATCATATTTCTCCGGAAGCTCAGAATTTAGTATAATAATATATTACTGAAATAGCCTTTGCTAAAAATGAAATTAGAGTAAAAGTTTGACAGCATCCTTAGGTGGCATTCAATATTTAAGTTTTTTACTTTAGGCCCTGGTTGATACAGCACTGAAGAAAACAGAGCCATTGCCACCAGTGAACTTGTGCACTAGAGCAGTTACTGACAGTGAAGCCGTCTCAGCAATTCAGTGTAACAGGGGCTCTGTGGACTCATAAAACGGCATCTGAAATGAGGAGAAGGGAGAGGAAAAACGAAATTCAGGGCCTGCATCGTTGGGCCTTAAACACTTTGGCCAGGGAGACATGGGACGGGCGGAGGCAGAGCAGTGACATGAGCAGGTTCTGTGCTTCTAGGAGATCGTGGTGGTTGGGGTTTGAATACGAATCACACTAGGAGTGAGAGGGGCACGGTCCCGTCCGTAAGCTGTTGAAGGAATTAGGCCAGAGGCCGCGGAAGCTTAAACTCAGTAGTGATAGTGGTACTAGAGAAATGGGGATGAACTTAAGGCATTTGAAAGGTTAGAACTGTTAGAATTTGGAGATTGATTTGCCTTAGATGAGAGGGAAAGAGAAATTAAATTTTACTTGGGCGCGTGTGTAGAGAGTACAGAAGAGCAGGTTTAGTTGCGGCCCAGGTATCCAGTTTCCTGCCTTCAAGGGGGTTACTTCCTATGGCAGGCGAGCTATAATCCCCTCAGACACGTTTTGTTACCCCAGCAGTTATTGATTATTTATCTTATGCAGCATATAGTCGAGAGCACTTGGGGTTTAAAAGTTAAGATAAACATAGTTCTCTACTTCACATACCTCCAGGTGAGAAAGACAGGACCACACAATGCTATTTTCAGTACAGGTTAGGTGGTGATAAGTGCTATCCATAGATAAAAACAAAATGAAACTAATTCTCACTGGGGAGAAGGGGTTGTGAATGACTTCATAGAGCATGTAAAACTTGAGTTGCATGTCTTAAAGGAGGCACTGGAGTTTTAACAAACCTCCTAAATTTATGTGTCTACTTGGGGCACTTCTCCTGATATCTGAACTCTGTCCTCATCATCTTTATTTGAACATATAAAATGTATCTCAGACTTAACAGTTTCAAAACCAAATTCCTGATCTTTAATCTTTAACACCTGCTCTTCTCATAGTCTTTCCCCATCTTAGTAAATGGTTTTCCAGATGAGAGTAAGAGCTGAAGTCCTTATACTATGAGAGACCCTAGGCTGCCTCCTCTTCCCTCCAAAACCCTCTCGACCTCATTATACTCTTTCCCCTTGCTCATTCAGTTATAACTAAACAGGACCTTTTTGGTGTTCTTCAAATACTCCAGGTATCTATCCACCTCGGCGTCTTTGCTTTTCTTTTTATTTCGCTTGAAAAATTCATCCAGAAATCTTTATGGATTTATTTCTTCATTCCTTTCAAGTCTTTGCTCAAACATCACCTTCTTAGTAGGCCTTCTCTACCTTGTATCTTCTCTCTTCAAAGTTGCATCCCTCACCCCATGCACTTTTACTTGCTTCCTAATTTGATTTTTCTTCATGTCACTCACCATCTGACACGCATATATTTAGTCGTTTGTTTATTATGTCTCACCCCACGGGAACGTTAGCTCCCACTGAGCGTGAATTCTGGACTGTTTTGCTCATTGCGTTATCCCTAAAGCTTAAAACTATTCCTGAAACATAGTAGGCACCAAATTCACTATTTATTAAATGAATGCATTGATGAAATGTAGAAGAGTGTTCTGAGCCAGGACAATAGCATGAATAAAGTTAGGGAAAATGCTTTGCACATTGAGGGGTGCTTTCTTGCTCTGCTAATTGGTCTTATGTACTTGGTGTATAGGAAACAGAGAGAGATACTGAAAGATATTTGTGGTCTAATATGAAGACTCTTGGTAGCATTCTGAAGATATTTGACTTAATTCTGTAGGTCAGTTCAGCAAAATATTTCTGTAAACAGACAGATAATAGGTATTTTTCAATTTGAAGTCTGTGCAGTCTCTGTCACAGCTATTCACCTCTACCACTGTAGTGCAAAAGCAGCCACGGACCACATGCAAACAAATGAGCATAACCGACTTCCAATAAAATTTTATTTATAAAAATAGGTGGCGGGTCATTTTTGGCCCATGGGCTATAGTTTACTATCCCCCGCTTTGGCAACGAGAGCGATTGCAGATTTTTGAGCAGCAGCACCATATAATTGGCTCTGTTATAAAAGGAAGCACTTTGGCAGCAGTGTTTAAAATACATCCAGGGCCTGGGGAACGAGGATGCCAGCTTGAGGTCGGGAGAAATGTCAGGAGGCCATTACAGTTAGTTAAAAGGAAAGATGTTAAGTTCCTCAGCTAGCTAAGGGGATGAATTCAAGGGACAGGTTAAAAATAATTCTCCAGGACATGGCATTTGGTTGACGTCCCACCACTTTATTGAAACCAGTCTTGTCAGGGTCATCGATAAACAATTTCTGTGTTGTCCAGTGCACATTTTCAGTTCTCATCTTACCTGATCTGTCAGTATTATTGAAGGAATTCATTTTCCTTGTAATATTTTCTTCACTTGGTTACTGAACTAAGGAGCCACCCTCTTCTGGCTACCTTGTCACCCTTTTTCTCAGTCTCCTTTACTGGATTATCTTGTTTTCATGCCCTAAATCGCTGGCTTACCTTATGGCTTAGTCTTTGCATCTGTTCTGCATGAACACTTCCTCCCTAGTGATTGCCCCCGACCTCATGGCCCCCCTGAATTCTGGATTTGGACAGCCATCTCGCAGGCGTTTTTAATACCCTCTTTTCTCTACCCTGAACAAAAATGTCCTCATTTCCCTCGGTGTTTGCCATCTCAGGAAAAGACAGCGCCATTTACTGAATTTACTCAGGCCTTTAGAAAGCTTAGAATCTTTGATTCTTCCCTTTCTTACGCATAGCCCACTGCCCAGCTTCTCAGCCATCAGAATTTATGCAGAACCTGATCAGTTATCTCCACATCCATCCCTAGGACTCTAGCCCAGGCGACTCATTTCTCACTTCGGCTGTTTCCTATGTGGTGTTTTCTCCACATGGCAGAGCAAGAATCATCTTTTCGTATTGTAAATAAGATCGTACTCCTCTGGTCAAATCTCTCCAATGACAGCTCATCTAACTGAGAACAAAATTCAAGTTCTTAATGTAGCCCCTGAGGCCTGTTGGCTGCCTCTCTGATTCTTCATGTACTGCAGCCTCACTTGCCTTTGTTGTTGATCCTGTCCAAAAAGCCAAGCCCATTCCTGTCTGGGTGGCATTGCGTAAAGTGTCCTCTGTGCCTGAACCACTTTTCCCAGATACTTGCTTCGCCTTTTCCTTTCATTCAGGTTTCTGCTCAAATGCCGCCTCCTCAGAGTGGACTTACACCGGAAACCTGCTCTAAACTCATTCTGTATCCCCTTATTTCATTTTTTACACAGCACTTGCCACTATTTCACATGACACACATATAGTGGTTGGTTGGTTGGTTGGCTGGTTGATGTATGTGTGTATGTATGTATGTATGTATGTCTCCATCACTAGCAGTCTATGAAAGTGGGGATTTTCTGTTTTATTCCCTTTGTAACGTCAGCATTTAGAACATGCCTTGCAATTAGTTAGAAATCAGCAAATGTTGATTGAATGAAAGAATGAATAAACTTAAAGATATCAGAAAAAGAGAAGTCAGGGAAAGAGCCTGGGAGAAAGGGACAGGTCATTTGAGGAGAGAGAAGAGAGTGTATGGCCACCCCAGACAGAAGGGCACAGCAAAACCCCAGGGGACATGTGCTCCATATAGAATGGGTGACCAATGTCCCATATTCTAGGCAGGGCTTTTCTGGCCAAAGAAAACAGAAAGCTGGCTGTCATCTGCTGACCAGGAGTTGTTAATAGATGCAATTTTCTACATTTTTATACTTAAGATGGATTGAACTCTCTTCTTCTTGTTATAACTTTACAAAAGAAGTCCATGTGGACATCTTGTCACTGGTCATACCTTGTATATTCAATTTGAAAATCTCTCTTATAATTCATGGTGGATTGGTAGTGATGAGCGTAAAATTTATATTAAGTTAATGAAATTAGTAGGCTCAATACAGCATATTTAATACTTACAATTAAGTAAATAGAATGCAGTTAAATCCTAAGATATTACTAAATAACATTTTAAAATAAATCACTCATTAATATTACAAGAATTAGCTTTAGCTTTAAAAATTAACCCTTACAGGTTGTAAGTGCCCACATTTGTTAAAGTATACAAAATGGAGATGATCACAGGACGGTTTTGTGTCTTGTGAGATTTGTGAAACATGAGACCTTTGACTTGCCCTATTCTACCTCCGAAATCCCAGGGGCCTGTAATTTGAAAGATAAGTTAGCTTCCTTTCCCGCTGTGTGCATACCGCCTACCATAATACGTTCCACGTACACTGATAGCATCAGCACGACAGCCCTTTATGTAAGTAAGTGTTTAGCTACAGTTAAACATAATTGCTGGATATATATTCCTTGATGCATTTGTTTAAAAAAAAAAAACCTTAAGTTTCGATGATTTGGTAGTTTTATTAGTAAAAATAAAGTTATCATTTCTTCTTCCTATTTTTCAGACATAATTGTAAATAATTGAATACTTCTAAATGCTAAAGGAAACTAAAATTAAACCCTTATTCTTTTCCATGTGTCCCTTGTCCATATCTACCTCATGTATTCCCTCCTTTCCTTTCTTCCCACCCCCCCCATCATTCTCCTCTCTGCTCTTTCTTTCTATTATTTATTTGTTTGCAAGTTTCTGTTTCCCCATCTTCTCTCCCTTCCACACACCCACGTCAGCATGTGCGCAGGCTGTCTCAGCTTTCTCTCAGCAATGTAGAACTGAACTAGCCATCTGTTCATTCTTGTTTTCATACACGACTTACACATACCTTGCGGATTTGTTAATTTAACCACATCACATTAACCCTTTTCTTCTTCACGTATCAGTGGGTTCACTGATGTATCCATGTGTAGCCTCATTTAATGGCAACTTTAAGTGAAACGACATATAAGAAAACCGATTTTACCGTAGGCTAACTGATATAAACAAGGGTTAAGTTGCTAGGGTATCTCATCCAAAAATGTTATCCGAGTACCTGCTATACTGTTTTTTGAACATTGAACTTTGTACTTTTGTGTCTACAATGATTGGCTTTGTTTTTGTTTTTTGGCGAAAAGTACTTGAAACACTGAATAGTTTTCTTCTTATGTTACTTATATACTAGGCAGGAAAAGAATCTTTTAAGGCACTTAAAAAATGTTCCTGTCATCCTGAATTATAAAAATGTACCTACATCAGCTGTGATTTGTTATTTTACTGGTGATCAAAAGATATTTTTGTTAAATTAAAAATTTAGACTATCATTAATGTGTTCATGGACACTGATATTAACTGTTTTCACCCATATTCATGGCGACATATATGTATTGTACAGCTTCTTCAGAAAAGATGTAAGGTGGGCATTTAACTTATGTCTTCTTTCCTGGTACCTTCAGCATACCTGTTGTTTGCCTTGTTAATGTTTATTAACTCTTCCCAAGTTATAGTTTCCTTGCAGATACAGTCCTGGAATAGCAAAAGGCTCAGTGAAAATGTACAGTCCAAATATGGAAGTGAAAACTTTGTTGAAAGCAGGAGAGAACTGTAAAATATTGAGGGTATTCATCATAAAGTGAGACACATTAAGCCATATTGTCATTGCTAATAAAAATGATAAATCTGTTTTAAATATGATAGTTATTTAGTAGAAATTATGAAGTATCAAGTATTTTTATGGAAACATTAATTTTTATAAGTAAGTTGCACTAAATGCCCACAGAATTATGTTAAATGCTTTTATGAATGAACATAATTCAGTGAATGTCCTTTTTGCTTTAGAATCAGGGAAGTTGAGTCTGTAATTTGGGATTTTTATCAGGGGTCAGGTTAATGATGATAGTAATAATAGTAATAAGATCTTATTTGCATAGAGAATGCTATATTATTTCATATTAGGCTCACAGTAACTCTGTGTTTTAGAAATAGCAGTTGAGGGGAGTAAGGGTCAGAAAAATTGAATTAATTCAAAGACATGTGACCAGTAATCTGAGTAGACAAGACTCAAATGCAATTATTGTCTTCACTATATTAGATTGAGATAGATTATCTATTATCTATTGGTTTGTAATCTGTGATTTTTCTTTATTTTAATGCATTTGAAATGACAGTTTTCTAATATCTAAAACCAGATGATATTTATGGGATCTGTCTAGAAGGGTTTATAGATTATTTTTCTTTCTCCAGTTTCAAAAATTGCTGTTATGTTTCTCTTAGAAAATGAAAACATTGTATTTTATCTACTAAATAAGGAGAAACTAAATTTCAACATTAATTTGAAAACTTTCAGATATGCAGTCCATTTAAAATGATTTAGAGGTGCAGTTCAACTCTAATTAATTACTTTTAAAAATCTTTCTAATTTGTGGGCTAACAAAATAAATACTTGAAAGTCAAAATGTATCAGAGCATGTACATCATTTTTCCATAATATATTGTTCATTTACTGTTTTTGTCCATTAAGAAAGCTTATTTTTAGATTTTTGTCTTTTATAAAATGTATTAATTTCTAGTGGTGAAAAGCTAAAATTTCATTTTCATGTTTTTATTACCATCAATGTCCCCAGAGCAGTATACATTTAAATTAGTTACCTCACTATCATGCCGATATTTGAGTTGACAGGATTTCATATTTTAGTAAGAATAAAATAAAAATTTAACTTTAGCCCTGATATTGCATCTTCAGTTTTATTTTTATTTGGATTATATTGTTTCTTTGGGTTAGTAGATCAGTATTTGTCATGGGTACCCAGTTATGTTCGAAGTCATGGTTTCAGTTCAATAGACAGAATTGGTGGCTGTGAGCAGGAGGATCATACCGTGTCACGCAGAGGCGACTCATATCAGTGGGGATCATATCTTAGCCAAGAAAACTGAAGCATATGTGTGGTCAGAACCAATCCTTATCATTAGACCATGAAAGCCTTGGGATTTGCGATCAAAGCAATGGGCTTCTCCTGACCTGTGGTATAACCTCCAGTCGAACCTTTAAGATTTTTATTTTAGGAGATTATACAATACAGTTTGGCCATGTTACCTGCCTCTATGACCCATCTGCCTAATTAAGGGATAGAAATTAAAATAATTGTCAGCAAGTCAGGAGAAAATGTGAATTGTAAATATCTCTGTCTTCTGTCAATGTTTACTTATCATTTTCTACTGATATTTTAAAGAATTGCTGAACATATGTTTTTTATCTAGAGCTGAATGTTCTCTTCAGATGAATATAAAACATACTTCACTTTGTACATGTACATTAGAAGTATTAGAAAGACTTAATCTTTGACTCTGTTACTAAATTTCATCTGTCAAAGGAGATAATTTTAAACTCCAGTATTTGGTAATATCAAGTGATGTTTCTTAGAAAGATGCCTACAGGATTACAATGGAATTCCACTCTCTAACTCGAATGTGATGGTCATCCACAGAAAAATTTAGGCTGTATGTATACTTATTTCTTTTGTCACATGTTGGTGTACCTCAGTTGAGTTCAGTAGGTTTATTTTACATTAAGATGATAATTGAACTCCTGTCAACTGATTTATTCACGCATATTCCTTATAGTGAGGTTGTAATATGTTTTAAGTATATACACTTGCTCCTTAATTTGTGTTTATTTGATAATATTCGTTATACTATATGTAGATTCCTTATGATCTTTCTCTTCAGGGTTACATTTCTTGGAAACATTCATTCTATTTTAAATTCATGTTCATTTTTTGAATTCCCTTATGGAAAAAAATTTTTTTCTTATGGCAAACAAGCTAACTTTGTTGCCTGGCATTCAAGGCTTTCCACACTTTGACCCTTCCTACGTCTCCAGCTTTATTTCCCACCTCATGTAGAGAGTCCTCTCTAAACCAGTTAAATAGTCCTTCACTGATCATTGTAGATGGTAAGATGCACGTTTTAATCTCTGTGCCTCTTTTTAAAATATTTGCCTTGTCAGAGCTGTTCTAGTTTTTTTCCCCCCTGCTTATTTATCCTGGAGTTTAAAAAACCATTTTTCAGTCATTCAGTCAACAGATTTTTACTTGTCATTTTTGTGTCACATTCCATGTCTAGGCTTTCGGGGATGTGGTGAACAAGATACATGAAGGTGTCAGTCTCGTGGAATGTCAGCCCTCAGTTTAGAGACCGATACAAGTGAACAATTACAGTGAAGTTCAATGAGTGTTGTGTTAGAGAAATACAACGTATTATGTTCCTTTCCCTAAAGCTTGCTCTGACCATCCCAGCTTGTAGATGTCATTTTTTCTTTTGAATTTCTAGTGTGCTATTCGTTCCTACAGCCATGTCTTCCTAATGAATGTACCCTTTCGCTCTTTCTTAGCAATTTAAATCTGTGATCTGTAAGGGGGGAAAGACACTTATGGATCCATATTCCAAACGCTACCCTAGTTCTCTGTAGAGTGAAAAACTAAATAGGTGTTCTCTGTGTGTACGTGATAATAATACGATATATCACCCTTTGTATCATTGAAATATATGTAAATTCATAACCACCAACTGAAAGATATATCCCAGTTTCAATTCAAATCTTTTTTATATTAGGCTACGGGGAAATTCATTCCACAGTCACTAAAGGGGTAGGGCAGGGACCACCTCTTCCCGAGACATCAGTGAGATTCAGGCCTATGTGGTACCTAGAAAATTGGCCCTCACATTTTAATTGTGTTTTGTGGTATTCTCACTCTCAAAGACACGTAGTTTTTTGGAAGCAGGGAGCTCTGCTGATCATACCAAGCTTCGGTTAAGAAATATTTGCTGATGCCCAAAATCCTGGCATGAAGAGACTAGCCTCCCCAAGTGTACCATCGTGAGACCGCCACGGCCATCAGCATTTTGTTTTTTGTGCAGGGGTGCTTGTCTGATGGAAAGAAGAGAAGCGGAAACCCTGCCTGCACTCCACTCACCAAACCGAGTTCCTTGTCCATTTCTGATTCACAAAGAGGCCTGAGATGAGCAAATCAGGACCCCGATCACAACTCCCCATCCCTGGGTTCCAGCCTAACTTCTTCATCGATCTCCTTGCCCTGGGCCTGAAAGAAAGCTGATTACAGATTTAGAGAACTTGCCTCCCTAACCTTGGGAAAACCTCGCTCTTCTTTTGCTTCTGTCTCTTTAAAAACACTAACTTTTGACGCGGCTTCTCCTGGACATCTGTATAGTCTGTTTGCTTAGACTTTCATGAAAGACAGAAAAAGAGGATGTCGTCAAAATGATTCTGCTCTGGACCATGCAGAAGTTCTGGAGGTGCCCGGCTGCTCTCTCGAAGTCAAGGGGTACAGGGGTGTGAGGTAAAAATAAAGAGGGCAGAACAGATCTTGATAAATTTCAACTGAAATATTACGCTTCAGTTTTAACTAATAAAGTTTAAAATTTTAATTTTGAAACATTTTATAATGTACATTATATAAAATTTTTAGAATATCTTTAGTAGGAAATCTCAAAAAATCTATTATAATTATAGAAATTGATGAGTTAGTTATTACTTCCCTCCTAGCATGTTTGAAGTTACATAGCTGAAAGCTTAACATGATCCAATAAGACTTGAAAGTGCTTTCTTCCTGTCTTCCATGAAAATTTTTGAATTTGTTTTATGTGTATTTTTGCATCATTTAATTTCTTTTTTAATTATATATTATTGATTATGCTATTACAACTGTCCCTATTTTTCCCCTGTTGCCCCCACCACCCAGCACCCTTCGCTCCCTCAGGCAATCTCCACACCATTGTTCATGTCCATGGGTCATGCATATAAATTCTTTGCTCCATTTCCTATACTGTACTTTGCATCCCCATGGCTATTCTGCAACAACCTGTTTGTACTTCTTAATCCCCTCTCCTTTTCACCAATTCTCCACACCCACCTCCCATCTGGCAGCCATCAAAGTGCTCCTTGTATCTGTGATTCTGTCTCTGTTCTTGTTTGCTTCGTTTGTTTTTTAGATTCAATGGTTGGTAGATAAGTGTATATTGCTATTTTATTACTCGTTGTTTTGATCTTCTTTTCTTTAAATAAGTACCTTTAACATTTCATGTAATAATAGTTTGGTGATGATGAACTTTAGTTTTTCTTGTCTGGGAAGCTCTTTATCTACCCTTTGATTCTAAATGATAGCTTTGCTGGGTAGAGCAATCTTGGCTGTAGGTCCCTTCTTTTCATGACTTTGAATATTTCTTACCAATCTCTTCTAGTCTGCAGTTTCTTTTGGGAAACCCACTGACAGTCTTATGGGAACTCCCCTGTAGTTAACTAACTGCTTTTCTCTTGCTGCTTTTAAGATTCTCTCTTTATCTTTAACCTTTGGCATTTTAATTATGATGTGTCTTGGGGTGGGCCTCTTTGCCTCCATCTTCTTTGGGACTCTCTGTGCTTCCTGGACTTGCATGTCTATTGCCTTCACCAAATTAAGGAAGTTTTCTTTCATTATTTTTTTCAAATAGATTTCCAATTTCTTGCACTTTCTCCTCTCCTTCTGGAAGCCCTATAATGCAAATGTTGGACCGCTTGAAGCTGTCCCACAGGCTGCTTATACTATTCTTGTGTTTTTTGTTTTGGATTCTTTTTTTCTTCTTGTTGTTCTGATTGGTTGGTTTTTGCTTCCTTATATTCCAAATCATTGATTTGATTTTAACCTTCATCTACTCTACCGTTATTTCCCTGTAAATTGTTCTTTATTTCAGTTTGTGTATTCTTCATTTCTGACTGGATCTTTTTTTATGCTGTTGAGGTCCTCACTAAGTTCCTTGAGCATCCTTATAACCAGTGTTTAGAACTCTGCATCTGATAGATTGCTTATCTCCCTTTTGTTTATTTCTTTTTCTGGAGTTTTGATCTTTTCTTTCATTTGTGCCATGTTTCTTTGTCTACTCATATTGGCAGCCCCCCTGTGTTTGTTTCTATGTATTAGGTGAAGCTGCTTTGACTCTCTGTCTTGTTAGTGTGACCTAATGTAGTAGGCATCGTGGAGGGTCCAGTGACACAGGTCCCCTGTCACCCAAACTGTGAACTCGAGGTGCATCCTTTGTGTGGGCTGAGTACACCCTCCTCTTGTAGTTGAGCCTTGGTTGCTGTTGGCAGATCAATGGGAGGGATTTGCGTAGGCCAGTCAGCTGCAAGGACTGGCCATAGCCACTTACCACCACCCTCCACCCTCCATAGAGACTCAGCTGTGGAGGGCCAGGGTGGTGGTGCTCCAACGTGGTCTGTAGCTGTCCACTGGGTGCGCTGGCCTTGAGGTTCCCCTGGTGGTGCAGGCCAAGGCCAGCCCCATCTGTGTTTTGCCTGGGGCCACCCTGCCTGAGCAGTGGACTTATCTTCCTAGCACTGGAACCCTGGGCTGGGGGGCCTGGTGTGAGGTGGGACTCCTCGCTCCTGAGATTCCCCTCCCAAATTTTTATCCACCACATGTGGGTGTCGGACCAGACTGCTCTGAGTCTGCGCCCCTCCTACCAGTCTGGATGGATGTGGTCTTTAATTCTGTGGTTGTCAGACTTCCATTCAGCTTGATTTCTGCTGGCTCTGAGTGATGGTGGGTCTATATTTTAGCTGTAATTTTGATGTGGTTGTGCAAGGAGATGAGCCATGTCTGCCTGTGTTACCATCCTGACTGGAAATGTCCATTTAATTTCTAGTTAAGTAAATTTATCTTCAGGATAAGCTGTCAATACTGAAGTAACAAAATAATTTAAATTTGTTATAAATTTATGTGTTTGCATAAATTGGACCAAGAACAAAATATATTTCTGTTCATTGAGTTTAGAACTTATAGAAGATTGTGTGAAAAGCATTCCTATTTTGAGCAAGTATAGCTTTGTAAAATTTTTTAACAAATTGAATAAAATGACGGATGTAGAAAACAGAAAAATATATAAAATTATAAGAATTTTGGTGCTACATGAGGGTTGAAGACTTTTTTTTCATGAGAATTGCTATCAAATGTCACTTGTTCCATGCTGCTTTCTAGTCATGGTCTCAAAAGGAGTATTTTTGGTATATTTTTACTATGCAATATGTATATCTTTGATTTATAATAGAAATGACTAAGATATCATCTCCATTTTGGAAATGAATTGACGCTCAAGTTTTAAAACTGGGGAGGCGCCTGGCATTTAACCTTTAGCCGCTGTAGTCGCCTTGAGCCTTGGGAGAACTCGGGCACAGGAGCACAGCGAGTGTCACCGGCCAGGAAGCCTGCGAGGGCAGTGGGGGAGAAATGGAAAGAGTAAGCACCTACTTAAGCCAAAATGCTGCCTCCGATTTTGAAGGCACAGGTAGGCATAGTCCTCTTCCTTACTGTAGAATAGCACAAGTAAGTGGGAGTAAAAACGAGACATTTTGGTGAGTTTCTCAAAGTTGGAATATATTGAATGCACACTTCAGCAAATTATTAACAGATAGCTATAAAGTGACTTATCTTCACATTTGAGTAAATAATAATTGCAGCACATTTTAAAAATTCTTCCTGGTTTGATTAATTTTATTAAATAGTTAATACTATGTATATAGTATATGCACATTCTACATATATGTACTGTATCTGCTTTTTCAGGAGAGCCAGTGTTTATCATGAAAGAATGGAAAGTTTATGTGTATTTATATTTACTTTTAAAAATAACTTAGATTATATGTTAAAAACATTTAAAATGGTAAGCACTGTGGATGCTGTGTAAGTAGAACCCATGCTTTATTTGATGATTAAGGACACAGTTTTTAGAGTTAGACAGTCTTGATCTAAGTTCTAAATTTATCATGAATCAGCTGTGTAACCTTGGGCAAATTACTTCTTTGAGCCTAAATTCATTTTTAAAATGAAGAGAATATGTTACTTAGCATAGTTACTGTGAAGATTAAAAGTGATACTTATTATTGAGTTTATTTTAGTACCTAACTCATCTCATGCAACAAATGTTAGCTCAGATTGGCCATAGCTCTTTTGTTGCATAAAGTAACACACACATCTTTCCCCCTTTTGTCAATTAGCCTTACCTGCATCATTTTTGGAGATGAGAAACTTAAAATTTGGGGGAGATTACTTTTTCATTTCATTTGTGGTGAAACTTTTAACAGCGTTCTTACTTTTAAAACATTGCTTAGTTTAAATGTTTTGAAAGTCCAGTGACCAGGTGGTTGTCAGGCAGTTGGAGTACAAGCTCGTTTCTGCCACGCTTAATTATTGTGATTGTACACAAAGGATGTACAATTCACAGTGAAGCAACATTTCACATGGATGACGAAGGTGATAATAGCTTCATTCCTGCTGGATCGTTTTTTTCTTTGCTCTGGTGAGTTCATACTGACCTTGTCCAAAATCTGATGACCTCCCTATTTTACTCAGCTGTTTGGAAAGCCCGGCCTGCCGTAGCTGGCCCTGAGGAGGTATCTGAAAGACCACTGAGCCACCGACCCATGTCAGGCCCAGATTTCCAGTCTGATCTGTAGGACCTCTGAAATAGTTATACATGGGGCTCATTGTACACAGAAACCTAACTGGCTGCATTTTCCTGCTTATTAAATAGCCTATTAAACTCATATTTAATTTACTCAATTTCTTAGGCAGGTCATTTTCTACACTATAAATTTTGATTTTTTAAACTGGTGTTAGTATCTTAAAACTAAATCTGAATGTTTTGAAATAGCAAAATATACTGTTAAATCATAACTAAATATAATGAATATCTTCTTGGTTGGTGAAGGAATCAAGGCAGTGGCATTTTAATGCTTGTAAAGATTTTGTTTTTTTCTGGAAAAAATTCTATTTACCTCTTAAAATAATCGTGTTTATCGTTATTGATATAGCATGTTAATCTGTTTATATCTTGTGAGACTTCAAGTATGAATTACTCAAACGTCGGTATTTAAGAATCTTGAGCCCTGGCTGGTGTAGCTCAGTGGATTGAACTTGGCCTGTGAACCAAAGGGTGGCCGGTTCAATTCCCCAGTCAGGGCACATGCCTGGGCCGAGGGCCAGGTCCCTGGTAGGGGGCGTGCGAGGGGCAACCACACATTGATATTCCTCTCCCTCTCTTTCTCCCTCCCTTCCCCTCTGACTAGAAACAAAACAAAATAAAATCTTAAAAAAATATTCTTGAGGTTATGAGAATTGATCTGAAGGAGAGCATAACCAGCCAGTAAGATGGTATTTAAATTTGGTTGGATGGGATCTATCTACCTTAATAGAAACTTTGTGGTAGGGCTGTGAAATGAAGAGAAAAAAATTTTCTGTGTTTATTTTGTTTTTCTTCTGCACAATAGAAAATCATCAGACCTTTTATGAATATCTAGTCATATTCTACAATTTATTATATGACACTGTCTTTTATTTTTGTATAGGAGTTGATCCCTGAATTTTATTATCTCCCTGAGATGTTTGTCAACTTCAATAATTACAATCTTGGAGTGATGGATGATGGGACAGTAGTGTCTGATGTTGAACTTCCTCCTTGGGCCAAAACCCCAGAAGAATTTGTTCGCATAAACAGATTGGTAAGATAGTAATCACCTACTCTGTCTGTCATTAGCCTTTCTTTTCTCAAAGTATCTTTCATGTGTTAGTATAACCATTAACCCTTGCTCATCTGGACAAAACTGTACTCGATTAGTGATAACTTGAGAGTGACATAATAGTTCATGATTCCTCATATAAACTTGATAAAATTTTATTGACTTGAAAAGTATAATGGGTTTTTTAAATTCTCTCATGCAGAATTTAGGTTACTTTAATATGTACATGATTATTCAAAATTGTAAGCGAAGTTGTAAGTTAAACTACTTTTTCGAACATGGATTTCTTGCACCAGCAAAAGAACATGGCTCTGTGTTCCGGGTTAGAAAGCCACCACACATGTTGGTGATAGAAACAAGATATTCAGATTGTGTTCTGTCCCTGTCTTTTGAAAGACTCTTCATATAAAATTCAGAACATGAAAACTAAAAAAGTTAAAAGCACAGTAATCATTGTGCTTACAAACAGTTCTTCAGAATCCTTTCTAGTGGACTCTTTACTACTCTTTGTTACATGGATTAACCGTTTTACGAGAAAGTAATATGACTTTTCCTTTTTGCCTTTAATTTTCATAAGAATTTAGAATCAGGGAGCTTTAAATCTAGTATTTGAAAATAATATTTTATACTCCATATTAAAGATGAAAGTTAAATGGTGTTGTATTTGCAATTTATACTTAGGAAAATTATTGCATTCTGGTTTTCTAGGTGGCATTTCTTACCTTAAACCAACAATTATATTTCAATCCTGTCTTCTGGATCCTAATTACAATCTCATTATTGCAGAAATTTTACATTTTATATATTCTGGAAACAATGCAGGGAGAGTGGAAAGAACATAGGCTTTGAAGTTAGACTAGTTTTCTTAATCCTGAATAAATGCCTTTGCTGATTATGGGATCTTAGGGTATTTAATCTCTCTGAGCCTTGTTTCCTCATTTGTGATTTGGAAATTATGAGTATAAAATGATAATTATGTGTGTAAAATATTTAAAATATTCTGTGCTTTATAGTAGGCACTCAGAAAACAATACCTAATGTTCCATCACAGTCTTTTTTTTCTTAAAATTTTTTCTGTCTCAGTCTTAAGGTACACTTTACATTTTACTTCTACCCCACACCCTTTTGAAGATTCTCTTTAAGTTACTAAAATGACAGCAAAAGACAAAGCTTAGCTATGAAGGACATTGAAGGAGATGTCAGGATTTAACTGTGACACGTGTCTATAGTTGTGTGATTTTGTTTCCCAGGAGCACAGAAGTCAGTAGAAGATACAGTCATTTCGCAATTTTGTTTTTGTGAGTGCCCTTCTAAAACACATTTATTGAGTTATAATTTACATACCATAAAATTCAGCTTTTAAAAAGTGCACAAATTCATTAAGTTTTGGTAAATTAATACAGTTGTATAACCATAACCACTATCAGCTTTAGAACGTACACCACTCCAGAAAACCCCCTTGTACCTGTTTGCAGTCTGTCCCTGCTCTCAGTCAGAGGCCCAGGCAACCACTGATTCTGTCTCTATAGTTTTGCATTTTCTAGAAATTTAATGTAAATGGAGCCATGCAGTATTTAGTCTTTTTGTTCCTGGCTTCTTTCACTTAGCATGATGTTTTTGAGATCCATCCAGGTTGCTGTGTGTATCAGTAGTTAATTTCATTGTAATGCTGCATAGTGTGCCATTGTAAAGATACAACACATCCAGTTTATCTGTTTACCAGTTTATGGACATTTGGGTTTTGTCCAGTTTGAGTCTATTATGAATATTTGTATGTGTCTTAAGGTAGACATCTATTTTCATTTATCTTAGATAGATTCCTAGAAGTTTAATTGCTGGGTAATATGATAAGAATATGTTTACTATTTTGCATTCCCACCAGCAGTGTATGAATTTCCAGTTTTGCATATCCTTGACAAAACTTGGTCCTGTCAGTCTTATTTATGTTAACCATTCTAGTTAGGTATCTTGTGATTTTAATTTGCTGTTCCTTAATGACTAATGATGATGATCACCTTTTCACTGGCTTGTTTTCTACACTCATATGTTCTGTGGTGAATTGTTTGTTCAGATTTTTTGTCTATTTTTAATTGAGTTGTCTTTGTATTATTTAATTTAAAGAGATCTTTATCTCCCATTAAAGTCCTTTATTTAACATATCTTTTCCAAATAGTTTTCTTCTAGCCTGTGTTTCGTCTTGTCCTTTTTTTTTTTTTTGTATTGATTTTAGAGAGAGGAGACGAAGGGTGGGGAGAGAAACATCAATTTAGTTGTTCCACTTATTTATGCATTCATTGGTTGCTTATTGTATGTGCCCTGACTGGGGATCGAACCCACAGCTTTGGTGTATCTGGACAACACTCTCACCAACTTGGCTACCCAGCCCAGGGCCTTGTCTTTTCATTTTTTTAATGGTTCCTTTTTAATCGCCATAAAAAATTTTTATTTTAATATTAGGTAGGTAAAAATATTATTTATATATTTTTGAAAAGTATAAATAATCATCTTTGATCTTGAATAAATTTTTAAGAAAATAATCAAAATCATATTAATATCATTTCATTATTGAAATACTTTTTCTCAAATATGACTTAAATTTTTAAGTCTGAAGCATACCAGCTCTTTATTAATCATTACCATATTTAGTGTCATTAAAAATACTAAGAAATTTATTGGTGTGTTTACTTTGCTATAAAAGAGGTCTAAGAGGCAGAGACATTGAATTAATTATATTTAAAGCTTTTCAACAATATTTTGACAAATAAGAAAATTTAACTGTATAGATTGGGGTTAGCCATTCTCTGGACAGTGCTTTCCATCTTTATTCTCAGAAGAGCCAGATCTATTTGAGACTGGTTTCCCAAGGGCGCGCGCGCGCGCGCACACACACACACACACACACACACACACACAAGAAAAGAAAAGAAAAGAAAAGAAAGAAAGAAAAAAGAAAAGGAGGCTATTTACCAAATTGTTTTCCAGTCAGATTTTGGTTTTGCCTGTCCCTGTTTTAAAGTTAGAATGGCTATGAAGTTATATACAAAATAATATTTTACACTACCAACTGCATATTTATTATAATTTATGAAGATATTAAACATTTCTCCCAGTGATTCCTCTTCCTACAAGTTTTACAGATGTCTTCGTAGTTTGGGCTCTGAATGAACGTACATTGCGAGCAGAGCTATTTAAAAAATTACTGCAAAATACATACAAACATAGTTTAGAGTTAAATATTACATATCTGATCATTTTAATTCATAATAGGAAAGATACTTGATTTTATGTGTGTCTTTATGAAGGAATTTAATAATTTATTCATTAAAAATATTTACTATGTACCTGTGATGAACAAAGCTTTCCTACAATGCAGTCTATACTGGTTCATTTTATAATTTCCTATTAACTTTCTATAAGTGACTAAATTATTAGTCTGGTGTTTTATGTATCTGTTAGCATGTTATCACATAAGGGTTTTATCCCCCTCCTCTTTTTGGTTTACCTCTTCAAGTCCACAGATTTTATGCAATGATTGTAGCTCATGAAATGCATACTACTTTGATCTGTGACCTTTTTGTGGTGCTAATCGGGTTCCTGATATCATTATACCTTACTCATTAATCATATTTCCTGCAGCCCGTCAGGCAGCCAGACAGCACCGGTCCCTGCTTCAGCCCTCTGTTGGCAGGTTTCTGCTTTTCCAGATTATTACAGACGATACTTTGGCTTCTCATAGCCAGAGTCATATCAAGCTGTGTGTTACAATTAAAGTCAGATGGTCCTCAGGTTGAACAGGGATATAGTGTTGCAGCTGTCTCTCTTCCTGGAACAAACCAGCACCAGGAACAGATGATCTATAGGACAGTGAATAATAGCAGATTGTACAGTACTCTGTTGGTAGCAGGGGATCGCAGCATTAATTAACTGACATACTCGTTTTAAGATACCCAACACATCTTTTTAAAGTATTCGGCTGCCCAAATATTAATTCAAGGGGATAAGATATTTTTAGGAACATGATTTTGATAGTGGACGGGTAATGCTACATCTTCTGTTTCTGTTAGAAGACCGTGACCACTCTTACCTAACTAACCATTTTAACCCTCAGAGCTCGTGGTAAGTAATGAAGGTCTAAATGTAGGATTGGTGAATTGGCTAACGCACTGCATTTATGTACAGAAGATAATATCCTGTGTATTTTAGAAGAAAACCCACCTAGGTCTGATTAATCTTTCAGGTAAATAAATGACGTTTTCTTTGCTCTGAACAGTTGAAATGAGGGTAAAACCAAAGCAGTCTTAGCTGTATCCCAAAGATTGCTCTGTGTTATTTAATATGACCTGGACCAAAAAAAAATTTTTTTTGTTCTGCTTCAGAAATATAAATGAGAAACAGGCTTTCATACTTCCGAATAATATAAAAATGTATGAATTCAGACTGCTCATCATATATCTCTTATGATATAATGTTTAATGTTATGGACCTATATCATGTTACCTCTTATTTTTAAAAGTTGATGAAGTGAAACCTTTTATTTTAGCTGAAGGATATATAGTTTATTTAAATTTTAATAAAAGTAATTCATTCATTTAACAGGTATTTGCTGAGCGTCTACATACCAGCCCTGTGAGAGTCAGGGAGCAAGCCAGGCCGATCACTACTCCTTGGAAGGCTACTTCCTCTTTGATAGCTTAGGCTGCTGACACAGGAAGCTTCTCAGGGCTGAGAGGTGGCGTGAGTCTAATACAGGAAGGCTTCTGCTGACGAATTGTCCCAAATTTACCAGTTAGAATCACATTGGCTTTTGTGTATTTTCTGTAGCTTTCGTCTTCTCCACTGTTTCATGCTGGTGAACTGAGTACTCACTTGCTTGAAAAGGTAAAGAAAAAGAAAATGAGCTTGTTTTCTCCTTTCCAGATGATATACAGACTGATTAAAAGTGATGATTTTTTTTTTTTATATTATTGTCTGAGAGTAGAAGAAAATTTTCAGATTTCATTTCTCCACCATCCTTGTTTATTCCTGTCTGCTGCTAAGTATAAATCTATTCAACCTACCTAAACCTTTATAAATCTTCTATCTGAATGAACTAGGTCAATATTTCTAACCTTTTCATCTGAGTGGAAAATCTACAGTTCTCCGGTGGTGACAGAGTAGTTGACACTAAAAGTCTCACATTGACCAGAAAGTGCTGTTAGTGCCTGTAGCAAGGCCTGGAGCTTGAGGCGGCTGAGCTCGCAGTGATAGAGCAGTTAGATTATTGTTGTGGCGTATTGGGTTCCAAATAACAGTGTTTAGAAACGCTGTAATGTCCTGCGGTTCGATTGAGACTTGAAAGGGGTTGTCCTTTTTTGATGTTTATTCACACCCTTGTTTCCATTTTCTGGGTAAATAGCATTCAGAAGCCTGTTTCTTAAGAGAGCTGACCAGGCTGTCTGTCTGTCTGTCTGTCTGTCTACCTATCTATCGTGTATCTAAAATACCTGTCTATGTATTTTAAATACCCGTCTGTGTATTTTAAATACCCGTCTATGTATTTTAAAAAGAAATGCTGGAAGCTAGCATGCCTTTTTTCATATCGTTCCTTTTCCAGTTGGCTTTTCATTTTGTACATCGATAATGATGTGGCCGGGATTGTATAGATAGCCATGGTAGCTTCAGTTGGTACTAATTATTCTCAACTGCGGGCATATTCCTCCCTTTGCCTTCCCCACTGCTTGCACTGGTTGGATCTGAATCCCTGGGGAATGGGAGCACGTTTGTACAAAATTTGAAAAATTCTAAAATTACTCTGGTTTGCTCTCACTCATGATATGTAATTTACTGTGAAATTTTTAGTACAGAAAGGACACCTAGATAAGTGTGTGTGGGAGGGATATTCCATGTTGATAGATTATTAATTCTCAACAAATTTATTTATAAATTCAAAATAAAAATCCAAGTTCTGACAGTTTTGTTTTGCTTTGTTGGAATATGAAAAAAAATTTTATAAAGGAGCAAGGGTCAATTTACAGTCAAGATCCTCTCTGAGAATAGGAACAGGTTTCAGGGAGACTTGCTTTCCTACATATCAAAAGTTATTATAAAGCTATAGTAATTAGGAGAAATAGACTAACCAAAGTGAACAGAGAACCCAGAAACAGACCAAGACATACAAAGGAACTTCATCTGTGTAGAGCTGATATCACAGATCTGTGGAGGAAGGAAGGACTTTTCAATTTAAGGTACTGAGATAGTGGTATTGATTTCCTAGGGCTGTCATAACAAAGTGCCACAAACTGGGTCGCTTAAACAGCGGAGGAATTTATTGTCTCACAGTTCTGGAGGTTAGAAGTCTGAAGTCAGAGTTCAGCAGAGTCGATCCTTTCTGAGGATGGAGGGAAGGACACATCATAGGCCGCTTGTTGGCTTGCTGTCTTGCTGTACAACTGTCTTCTCCCTGTGTCTCTTCACGTCATCCTTCCTCTGTGTCTTATCTCTGTGTCCAAATTTCCCCTTTTTATAAGAATAGTAGTTATATTGGATTAGGGACCCACCCTACTCCAGTATGACCTCATCTTAACATAAATAACTACATATATAATGACCTTGTTTCCAAAGCAGGTCATATAATGTGTTACTTGGAAGTTAAGATTTCAGCATTTGAATTTGAAGGGACACAATTTAACCCATAACAACAGATATCAATATAGAAAAAGATGAAAACAGAACCTTACCTTATGCCACAGATGAAAACGAAAGCATATTCAGGCTTTAAATATAAGGGAAGAAAGTTTTAGAATGCAGAGGGATTTCTTTGTGGTACTGGAATAGAGAAAAATTTTCCAAACAGGAAACAAAAATTCAACCATGACATGTTACATTAATTGATTTTGGGATGTTGAACCAATCTTGTATTTCTTGACTATACCACACTTTGATATATAAATTACTTTGATATATATTGTATTTTTTGGTTGTTAATATTTTGTTGAAAAATTATTACTTTTGAGGATTTTTGCATCTGTGCTCAGGAGGAATATTGATATGTAGTTTTCTTGTGTTATCTTTCTCTGACGTAAATGTCAGGATAATATTGGTCTTATGGAAGGAGATGTAGCAAAGTGTTCCTGCTTCCTCTCTTCTCTGAAAGACTTGGTGAAAGACTGGCATTATTTCTTCTTTAAATATTTGGTGGGGCTCACCATGGGATTTCCTTTGTGGGAAGATTTTAAATTATCTATTCTTTACTTGTTATAGGCTTATTCATATTTTATATTTTTTACTTTCAGGAGTTCAGTAATTTGAGTCTTTCTAGGAATTAGGTTATTTAATTTAAGTAACCTAACTCAGTGTTATAAAAGTTGTTTATTGTATGCCTTATAATCATTTTAATTTATGGTTGTTAGTGATGTTACCTCATTCGTTCCTGATTTTGGTATTTTGGGTCATCTTGATCATTCTTGCTAAAGGTTTGTCAGTTTTGTTGATCTTTGCAAAGAACCTCATTTTTATTGATTTTTCTCTACTGTGTTTGTTTTTCTTTTGTTGGGTTTATACTCTAATACTCATTTTACTCATTTCTGTTGTTTGCTTTGGGTTTAGTTTGCTCTTTTCCTAGATTCTTAATTTGGGAAACAGTTTTTAAAATTTGAGTTCTGTTTGCTCTTCTAATAGTGGTTTTTACAGCATTAAATTTCTCTTAATGTACTATTTTTGCTACATCCCATAAACTTTGATATTTCACTTGCTTATTTTCATTCATTTCATAACATTTTTTAATTTCCCTTGTGATTTTTTTTTAACTTACGGGTTATTCAGGAGTGTATTGCATAGTTTCTAAATGTTTCTGGATTTTCCAAATTTTCTGTTTTTTAATTTCTTACTTAATTTCATTGTGATTGGAGAATATCCTTTGTGTGATTTCTGTTGTTATAAATGTACTGAGACTTGCCTTATGACCTAGGATATATGGTCCATTTTGTAGAAATCTCCATTTGCTCTTGAGAATAATGATTTTTTTTTTTTTTTGCTATTGTAGTGTTCTAAAGATGTCAGTCAATCAAGTTGGATTATTGTGTTCAAGTCCTCTATAGCTTTGTTGCTTTTCTGTCTCTTTCTATGCATTTTAGCTAGTGGGATGTTGAAATTCCCAAATATTGTCAATTCTGTCCATTTTCACTTCATGTATTTTTAAAGCTGTGCTGTTGGTTGCATGTATTAGATTCCTGTGGCTGCTGTAACAAATTGCAGGTAACTCTGAACTTTGTAATTTGTGACTTAGAACACAGAAGTTCATTCTCTCACAGTTCTAGAGGCCAGAAGTCCTAAATCAGTATTAAACTTCCTTCAGATCTCTGCCTCTGTCCTCTCTGTCCACTGTGGAATCTGCCCCTCTTTCAAGTGTACATGTGATTATATTTAGCGTCCTCCCTGATAATCCAGAATAATGTTCCCATCTCAAGATTCTTAAGTTAATCACACCATAAAGGTCCTTTTCTTGTATAAGGTAACATTTATAGTTTCTAGAAACTGGGGCTTGATATTTTGGGGGAACAGCGGACATTTTTCAGCCTACCACTGCACATATATGTTTATAATTGTTATATTACCCCAATGAATTTATGGTTTTTCATCATAAATTGTCTCTCTTTGTTTATAGTAATTTTTCAGTCTGTTCTACCTGATATTAATATTAATTAATATTAATATACTCCAATCCAACTCCTTTATGCATGGTATACCACTGTTTGCTTGGTATATAGTTTCCAAGTATTTTACTTCCAACTGATTTTGTCTATGATTCAAAAATGATCCTTTTGTAGATAGCGTATTTGTATCATGTTATTTATCCATTCTGATAGTCTGCCATTTAATGCTATTATTGAAATGTTTGGAGTCATATCTGCCCTTTTGCTAATTATGTTCTTCAGTCTTGGTTCTTCTTGTTTCTCTGTTCCTCCTCTGTATTTTTATATGAAGTAGATATTTCTAGTCTACCATTATATTTCATTAAAATGTTTTTTAGTTATTACTGCCAATGCTCTAGGGACAGTGTGCATCTTACGTGTCTCAGTTTATCTCAAGTATCTCAATTCAGATTAATACTAGTTTAATTCGAGTAAAATATAGTGACTTCGTTTGAACTCAGTTCCATTCATTCTTGCCTCGTGCTATTGTCATATATATCACATCCATATATGTTGTAAGCCCACTCTATAGTGTTACGGCTGTTGCTCTGTACAATCTATGTCTTCTGAAGAAGTTAAGAAAGGAGAAAAGTCACCTACTAGTTTCATTTGCTACTCTTGCCTTGACACAAACATTCCAAAATTAACAGAAGAGAGCCTCAGATACTCTGCATCATGTAGGACTGCGAAAATCCTACCTAGAAAATGTTCCATAGAATTGAAGTTTATACTTTCAAATAACAATGTTTCTCACCACTTCCCTTGGAAAAAATCTTTTTATGAAATGTATTACACATTGCCCTACCTCTTAAACAGGGAACCCAGAACTTAAATAGCCTTTTTTGGAATACTCACAGTTAAATATTCACATATTTTCCATCTTGTCCTGAAAAGTTATTGAGATATATGGAACTTTTTGTTCCTCAGCTAAAAATAATGCACATTCCTCTGCTTTTTCTTTTTTATTTATTTATTTATTTTTTAGCTTTTCTGTTAGCATTTCAGAGTTCTTTCCTGTGTCAGCTGTCACTTTTCACTGTTAGGGTTTTCATCTTTTTTTTTTTTTAATCTAGTTTGTTATTTTATGCATGTAAGGTAAGGGGACAGCCCAAGGGGTGACAGTGACTGTTGCCATTCAAGTTCTTAAATTTTGAAGTTTTTTTCTCATGGCCTTCAGTTACTCAGAGTGTTGGCCACTTTCTGGTGTCTCTAAACCCCTGGAATCTGGGCTGTGGACAAACGAAATGTAAGCTACACTTCATTTAGTGACACCTTACTGCACTATATATAATACAAGCAAAACAAAGTAGAATGATACTATTGTTAAGATATATTACATTTATGTTGGAAAAAATATACAAATTCTGTGTTTATTCTGGAGTAACTTTCTGTGACTTTACCAACTTCATATTTCATTAAAACAATATAACATACTAATAAAAACATTTTTAAAATTCATAAGAATAATAGAAATTCATCCCCACAAATATACCATCTACATGATATTGAAAAGAATTGTTTCATAGGGATTACTCATTCCCGTAGACTTCAGCATCAGCGATGTGCCTGGAAGCGTGTGGTCGGGGAGAATCCATCCTCCTTCCCCTCCCTGACCTGGGAACCTGCAGTCCTGGTGCTTTTACCTTCTAGCTTCTACATCGCATCACTGCACATGCCCGCTCACTCTGCACAGTGCCTGCCACATGCTGTTTCTACTCACTGCAGTGTGAGCCTGTACCTTTTAAAACCAAATTATATCACAAAGTCTATAACCTTACCCTTCTTAACCACCACTGCCTCAAAAAAGAAAACAAAAATCTGCAAACAGCTCTTCTCAAAACACTCATCTTCCTTAAAATGTTTCATAAGACCCCGTACATATTATCCCACAGCCTCCCTACAACCCGTTTTCAATGTCTTTATGTATACACGTGATTCGTGGATCATCGTTCTCCGTACCCAGGGGACCTTCTGTGCTCTTTTGCCTGTAGAATTCTGGTGTTAGGTGTAAACTGTTATCCTTTACAGTAAGTAGTGTATTTCCAAGTGGGATTCATGCAAAATACAATCTGTACCAGAATTTCCTGAGGTATAGTTAATAAATAATGTTCCTGTATTCATCAAACATTTGTTAAGTGCCTATTTAGTACTGTTTTAATGGCTCGGTGTTGGTTGGATGAAGGAGGGACATAAACCCCCATCCAACCTCCAAACAGTGAGGAAAAGATAGATTTTTTTTTGTTTTATAAACATACTTTATTGATTACACTATTACAGTTGTCCCATTTTTTTCCCCTTTAGCCCCCTCTGTCCTGCACTCCCTCTCCCACCAGCACTCCAACCCTTAGTTCATGTCCATGGGTCATAGGTTCTTTGGCTCCTCCATTTCCTATACTTTTCTTAACCTCTCCCTGTCTATTTTGTACCTACCAATTATGCTTCCTACTCCCCGTACCTTTAACCCCATTCTCCCCTCTCCCTCTCCCCGCTAATCTACCTCCATGTGATCTCCATTTCTGTGCCTCTGTTCCTGTTCTAGTTGTTTGCTTAGTTTGTCTTTTTTTTTTTTTAGGTTCAGTTGTTGACAGTTGTCAGTTTGTTGTCATTTTACTTTTCATAGTTTTGATCTTTTTCTTAGGTAAGTCCCTTTAACATTTCATATAATAAGGACTTGGTGATGATGAACTCTTTTAACTTTATCTTATCTGGATAGCATTTTATCTGCCCTTCCATTCTAAATGATAGCTTTTCTGGATAGAGTATTCTTGGACGGAGGTCCTTGCCTTTCATGACTTTGAATACTTCTTTCCAGCCCCTTCTTGCCTGTAAGGTTTCTTTGGAGAAATCAGCTGACAGTCTTATGGGAGCTCTTTTGCAGGTAACTCTCTCCTTTTCTGTGGCTGCTTTTAAGACTCTCTCCTTATCTTAAATCTTGGGTAATTTAATTATGATGTGTCTTGGTGTGTTTCTCCTTGGGTCCATCTTCATTGGGACTCTCTGAGCTTCCTGGACTTCCTGAAAGTCTGTTTCTTTTGCCAGATTGGGGAAGTTCTCCTTCATTATTTTTTCAAATAAGTTTTCAATTTCTTCCTCTTCTCCTTTTGGCACTCCTATGATTCGGATGTTCGGACATTTAAGTTGTCCCAGAGGTTCCTAAGCCCCTCATTTTTTTGAATTCTTGTTTCTTCATTCTGTTCTGGTTGAGTGTTTACTTCTTTTTGCTTCAAATCGTCGATTTGAGTCCCAATTTCCTTCCCTTCACTGTTGGTTTCCTGTATATTTTTCTTTATTTCACTTTGCATAACCTTCACTTTTTCCTCTATTTTGTGTCCATACTCAATCATTTCTCTGAGCATCCATCAGGATGCTCCACCAGTGTTTTCAACACTGCATCTGATAGGTTGGCTATCTTCTCGTCACTTAGTTCTTTTTCTGGAGTTTTGCTCTGTTCTTTCATTTGGGCCATATTTCTTTGTCTTAGCACACCTGTCACATTGAAAGAGGCGGAGCCTTAGGTATTCCCCAGGCCAGGGCAACTCATGTTACTGAGTTGTGGTGCTCTGTGTGGGGGAGGGGTCAGAGAGGGAACAATGCCACTTGCTGGCTGTCACTCCACTTTCAGTCACTTCCCCTGCTACCCACAAACAAATTGGGCCCTTTTGGTGCTGGCTCCCAGGTGGGTGGATTTGTATATGTTCTAGGATCCTGTGGGTCTCTCTAGTGGACTCTCCTGTGAGACTGACCATTTCTTCTGCTGCTGCAACCCCCACAGGTTTTTATAGCCAGAGGTTTTGAGGCTTTCTTTCCATGTGCTGGAACCCTGGGTTGCTCAGCCCGCCTCACTCCCCAGTTGTTCATCCCAGTTTATCGACATGCAAATGTGGGACCAAGCAGTCCACCAGCTGCCACCTCTCCTGCCCAGTCCTCCAGCTGCAGCCTTGCTGTGCGTCCTCTCTGCCCCCACTGCCTATCTCTTCTATCTCTGCCCCTCCTGCCAGTCCAGACGAATGTTTCTTCTTTAACTCCTTGGTTGTTGGTCTTCCATGCAGTTCGATTTTCTGGCAGTTCTGGTTGTATTTTGTTCTTAAATGGGTTGTTATCCTTTTTTTGGTTGTGTGAGGAAGCAAACTATATCTACCTATGCCCCCATCTAGGCTAGAATTAGAAAAGATATACTTTATAAAAAATGGTATGTGCTAGGCATATGAAGAAAGATAACCTTATATCTGTTTCTCATACCAGAAACCAAGCATCAGATACCTAACTGTGAGAAAGTGAAACAAGTGCTAGAAGAAAACTTTAGTGAATTGCCGTATAACCTGGGAGTGGGGAAAGCTTTCCCAACTATGACTCAAAATCCAAAAGTATTAAAAGAAAGAACTGATCACTTTGATTACCTAAACACAGATAATAACTTTCACATGGTAAAATGCATGAGAAGCAAGCTCAAAAGACAAATGACAAACATAAAAATATTTGAGATTTAAAACTTAGGCAAATGGCTGGTGGACCTCAGTTATAAAGAACTCTTAAAAATTATACAGAAATAAACCCAACAATCTAATAAAAATGGCAACAATTCACAGAAAAATAAATGTCAGTGTCCCTTCAACACATGAAAAAATACTCAACCTTTCTCATAATAAAAGAAATATAAATTGTACTGAAAATATATCTGTGTCTTTCAGATTGGCAAAATTCCAATGTATTCCAATTCCAACATACTCTGTTGATGAGGCTGTGGAAAAGTAGGCGTTCTCCTAACTGCTGATGGGAATGCAAAGTGACATACTTCAGTGAAGGGAAACTTGCCATTCTCTAGCAAAATTACCTGCCTATTTATCCTGTGACCCAGTTTACAGGTGTCTTTCCCTCAGACACACTGGCCAAAGTAAGAAATGTTATGTTCACAAGTGGAGTCTATATTCTTTCATAGTTTGACTTGAAACTATGAAATGTTTTATGTAATTTAAAAAAAATAAAATCAAAGAGGGAAAAAATCCAATCCCTAAAAATTGAAAACACATTGGAATAAGTAACCTTAGTAAGATAAGCGCATATCCCTGGTAGGAGCCTTTTTATAGACAAAAGAACCAGAAAAGATCTTAAACTTTTTAAACGAGTCTTATATTTAGATAATAATGGTGTCATTCTTTTGAAACTAGCATGGGTATATTGTACATTAAGCAAATAAGTAATTGTGTTAATGTCAACATTCATATTTTAATACAGGAGATTAAAAGATTCAAACGTAAAATCAGTAAAAATCTTTTACAAAAAGCATAAAAGCAGCCTGACAATGGCAGCTAGAGACAATTTTTTATGTCCTACTTATTGATAAATGTGTTAGTTATTAAGATGCACTAAACAAACTTGCAAGTGATAATATAAAGCAAAATTATTTGTCGTGAAGAACTTAGCTATCGAAGAAACCAGAATATTTCTTCTTTCTGGCCAGCAGTTTCTCTCTTAGCCAAAACTGGATGGGGATCCAAATATAAACAAAAATCCCTATAAGGTAACATTGACTTAGAATAAAAGAGAGTTGGTGATCTTACTCATTGAACAACGTTTGTTCAGTGCTTACACTCTTCTACGTTTTGGGGATGCAGAGGCAACCAAATCAGACAAAGCCGCTGCTCTCAGAATATTCACATTCATATGGTGGAACAGCCTCTTCTCAAGGTCTGTTCAGGACATACCATCACATTCTCACTTTCCGTGCTTCCCTTTTATGATCCGTGCTGACCATCCCCCTTGTGTTAAGCCTGTCTTCAAAGGGCGTCACTGTCTTAAACACACTCATGGAGTCACCCTTTATAAAAATTCACCCCAATCACCGTGATTGGAATTTGGGTACTCTTCCCAACTTATTCCTGGTGATGTTATTTCGCAGATTGGCTAATCTAATTCATTTTGGAGCGACTTTCCATAATTTTTTCTTTAAATTAGAGAAGCACTTTGATGTATTGACTTAAGGAAAATAAACAACAAAACCTCATTTGTGGTAGCTCACTGCTTGACCAGGGCAGTTTAAGTTCTCTAGAAATTAGAAGGCAGAGGAAGAAGGGTAGAAGGAGAGATACTTTTTATAATAGAAAAAGAGAAAGAGGTTTAGAAAATATGCTATTTTTTTTTGTATTTAATCTTCGTGTAGATTGTCACAGTTGTATGCTGCCAGGTACAGCTGGAAGTTATCACTTTGCCAGGGACTAATGAAAATGGTTGGAGGAGAACAGTGAGGCTAATGTGCCCACAAAATAAGCTGAATTCACAGAAGAACGCTTTCTCACCCCGCTCCCTTCACATCCACCGTTGCTTTTGGTGGTGTCCCACACTGCTGTGAAGACATTACCTCCAGTCCCTCACTGCATTTTTCCTGGCCCTGGTCCCTGCCACCTGCAGCGGCAGTATATCTGAGAAGCAGCATCTCTGCTGTGGGGTTTGTTCTGCCTGTGGCTGCTTTCATGCAACTCTGCACAGCGAGAACCGATAAGTGACTCCTTACTGCGGAATTTATGTCTGTTTGATTTGCCAATACCTGCTGTCTGTCCAACACATTCTTTTCCAACTAAGAATTTTATGTAAACTGGCAGATTTCCTTGGTCAAGATAACCAGAAAGTAACTCCCCCCACCCCTCCAAAAAAGGAAGAAGAGATTTGATTTATGCTTTTCCAGCATGACTTATCTTCCTCCTGCCATCCCTCCCTTCTTCTCTTTCTTCATTTTATGTTGTGTTACTTTTGTTTGCATATCTATGTTCTACTAAAAATACTTTATTTCTGACAGTGACATTGGCATTAACATTTTTAAACTTTTTTTTTGCAAATGTCAAACTTTAAAGAAAGTTGCAAAAATAAAAATAGCACCCATAACATTTGTGTGCTCTTTACCCAGATTTAGTATTGGTAGCGTCCCCCTTTTATGTGAACTTTACCCCTCTCTGCTTCTCTTCTGTCTCCCTGTGTACGCACACAGGTAATACACATAGATGTATATATGCATATGTATAATATACACACATTTATGTAATGTTTTTACTGAATCATTCGAGGGTAAGTCACATCATGTTTCTTTACCCCAAATACTTAGTTATGTATGCCCTAAGAAGAGAGATACTTTCTTATGTAACCACAGTAACAGTTACCATTTTGCAAATTTAAGTTGTTTCAATAGTTTAAACTACTTTCCATATATCAGTTTTGTTAGTTGATCTGTAGTGTTCTTTATAGAATTTTTACCCTGCAATACAGGATCCAGTTAACACTTTTAGTTACTACGCAAGTTCTTAGAAGTCACTTTTCCTGCAACCCTGCTGTATTAGTTTCCTGGGGCCTCCATGATGAAATACCACGGACTGGGTGCCTTAAAGGATAGAACTTCTCTCAGTTTTGGACGCTAGAAGTCTGCGATCAGGTTGTCAGCAGGGTCGTGCTCGCTCCGAAGGCGGCAAGGAAGGATCTGCTCCAAGCTTTTCTTTCAGTTTTTGGTAGTCCCTTAGTTTGCAGCAGTGTAACTCTGGTCTTTGTCTGGCCTTCTCCCTGTGCGCATGTCCATTTCTAATTGTCCCCCTTTTTAAGGACACTAGTCATCATGGATTAGGACCCACCCTAATGATCTTAATTTTAATCTCATTACCTCTGTAAAGACCTATCTCCAAATAAGGTTACATTCTAAGGCATTGGGGGTTAGAAGTCCAACATCTTTCTCAGGGAAACACAACTCAACCAATAATACCCACTTAACCTTCCATTCTAAAACATTCTTTGAAATAGTCTCTTTGTGATATCCTCTTTTTTTAATACTTATTAAGCTGTATTATTATTATTCAGTTGTGCTGAACAGCAGAGAATTAGATATAATGGATTCTGATTCAGAGTTCTTTTAAAGATAAAATGGCAGCAGTTGTAATCCAGGTTCCTTAAAGAAATTTAGGCTGCATCTCAGGAGCAGATCACTTGAACGTGCGTCTGGGTCACCTTGTTTGGCACCGTGGGAAATCATACGGCACGTCTGTTTTCCTTCATGCTATATCAAGATGCTTATAAATTTGATACCTTCTGAATTGGAGTCTCTCACAAATACTGCTTGTAAAATACTTTAGTGTTTACTTAAAGCTAACACATCACACGAGGTCCTTCACAGGACCTCCCCAAATTTATCTCTTGCAGAATATCCTCTCGCCACACCAAGCAGCTCACACTTTGAAAATCCTATGGTCTCTCACATTTTATAAGTTACTTGCTTTGCCTGCAAAAATTCCACATTATTTCCCCAACAGATACACACATGTACTCCTCTTTCTTTGTCCCTTTTCCCCTCCCAACCTCCCCTCATTCTTTACTTATCTAAATTCTGCATACTTTCCAGAATTCCTTTGGGTATTATAGGAATAAAAAGAAATAGGCTGTTTGAGAAAGATAAATTGTTTTTGACATAATATACTGAGATTATATTTTTTAATATGGATTTTAAAATATGTTAAGGTAACATTATAATAAATAACAAGATAAATTATAGTTCTAAGTTTTTCTAAATCCTGTTTCCTATTGTAGGTACGGTAATAGGTAATATCAAAATATAATTGATCTAGGTTAGTAGAATATCTTTTCCTGACTCTTCTGGCTCATTTTCATCTCCCTAGCCTTTCTTATGTACTATTTGGGCTATCAGCTTCCTTCTAGTTTCCCTACCTCTTAATATGTTTAATATACTGATGATAAATTTCTCTTCCAGATGGTAAGCACATTCATGTTATTCCCCTGCCTTTAAATTATGACTGATATGTATAATAGTGTTTATTCACGTACCCGCCTGGTCTTAAGTGGGATTCCAAGCTCACCATTGAAACCTCTGTTACACATAGAATTATACCTGTAGGAATGAAATCGGTTCCCTAGAATTTCTCCCCATTAGTCCTCATTCTACTCCCAAGACCCAAACAAATTTAATTCTCACTTTAGTGAAATATGTAAATGCCTAGCCACGACTGCTAGGCCTTTTTTTTTTTTTCCTGTGAAGCTCTAGCTGTGCTTTGTACTTCTCTTATGATTCTCTTTACTCTTCCCTTTATTATGCTTACAGCTATTAGCCTTACTTTTTCTCTCTCTTATTACTTATAAATAGTGGCTTAAACTTAAGATTTCAGTGATATTCCTGGGTAGACCTACAATTCTAACTCCAGTAAATTTGAGTAGCATAGTTAGCATTGATTATGAACTTGGTCCATAGGCTTTATACTTACTTATCAACTCTCTCAGTAATTTAGTAAAATTGTGTATGAGTGCCTGAACATGAGTGATGCATAGATGCTAACAGAATATTAGGAGAGTAGTCAGCTGTCTTCTGTGTTAGTTGAGTTGTGACCATGGTTAAGTTATTTAAGCTCTCTTGGCAGTAAATAGATAACGGATATTGAATAAGAACGGTAGGTTTTAAGCTTTATGACAGATTTTAAATAGGTGTAATACTGAAGGATCCCATGGCCACTGAGGCAAGGGAATTGTGATGTAAGAGATTAAATCTTCTCTACTGTGGTAACATGAAATGATGATGGGTAACCCTTCTCTGATGTGGAAATGCATTCAGTAGAGAAAATTAATAGGTGAGCCCTGTTGCTGAATTTCTCACAAGGACATCTGAAGTTATTTATTACTCCTGTGAAAATGTGTTCAGCCTCCTCTTTATGTAGAAGTGTCTACAATTCATGAATTAAATGTTCACAATCTAGCATTGGTTGATAGAATATGCATTTCAACTCCAAAAAAAATTAGTGGTTATAGACAACTTGAGATCAATGAGGCCATAAAAGAATTTATGATTTTAGGGTCTGGAGTTGTGGGGGTGAAAGATTTTATTATAATGCATGACTCGCAAGTAGAGAAAAGCATTTAAAAAAATATTTTAAACACATTTCTTTTATTGCTTCAAAAGTCCAGTGTTTCATTTAGTAAATATTTATTGGTACCTACCATGTGCCAAACACTGTGCTCAATTCTGGAAAGATACAAAAATGAGTATGATAGAATCCTTGCCCTCCTGGAATTTACCATTCAATAATGGAAGTAATAACTACAGAATGTAATAAATAGAAGCATAGATGATAGAGCAAATTACTTTGTTCAAAAAATGAAGATTTTTAAGAGACATTTGAGCTGGGTATTGAAGGATTTTCTGTTTCTAAGAAATATGTTTCATATTTTAGTGTAATGATGTTTCAGGGCCTCCATCTGATCATTTTGCCTTTTCAGACAGTGTGTACACAGTCTGTTTTACTAAATATAACTGTTTTTACTGCTGGTTTTATGATTTATAGTTTTCATACAGACCCAAAAGTACTTATTTTATTGGAGATGCGGGTTGTTTTCTTGGGTGAAGTCTGAGTTGTTGGCATTCCAAGGAATTAGGAAACATCTAATCCATGACATCATGAGGTTCCTCCTACTTTGTCTGCCCTTGCCTGGGGTTTGTTCTTTTGAAGTCGTCTTTCATAGTCACTTTCCAGCCCTTTGGAAAGAGGCAAGAGGAGGTAGAGGACAAGTAGCTTCTTTTTGTAAGGGAGGTGACTAATTTCTAAAATTTACTTACACAGTTCACTCTTGACTGCATGGGAATTTGGGAAATTCCTTGAGGAACTTTTCTCCTATCCCAGCCCTTCTCCTTCCTTGAATTCCTGTAGAAGTTAGGAATTCTATAGTAATCCCTACAATTTAACTGATGTTTCTGCTCAGTTTGATTTTCTTAAATGTGTGAAATTCTACTAAGGCTGGGATCTTTTTCCATAACAACCTTAAATGAGCTTAATCCTGAGGAGAAAAAGGGAATTGACTTAATTCGCAGGCCAAGGGAATTTATTGAATCAATTACAAATTATAATTTATCAAATATATCAAACCCAGTAAATTGAAAGGTGTTTGGTAAATCTAATCCTCGAATTTAAAGGCAGTACTTTGAACCTGTTTTGATAACAGAATATGAATGAAAATAATATGAGAGACTATTATTCAGGCATTCCTTCAAAGATTTCCCTGTTTTCAGTTTTCAACTTGAGCGTCATAGGACCTCTAATAAAACAGGGGGGATATTGATATGTGTCCTTTTTGGTTTTCAGCTATGCCTTATGACATAATATTTAGAAAACAATAAAATACATTGTTACAAAAAAGTATTTTAAGTATTTTTTTTTCCTTTTAAATAATTTGGAATACTATTCAGATATTTATGGAGAATGTTAATTTTGATTATTGGAAAACTAAACACCCTCAGCATCTTAGTTACATCTGTTTGGCAGAGCTAATGTTCCACAGAGATAAATCAATACTCAGCAGTTTTGTAACTAAATTTTAGCTTATTGCATCCCAGTTCTTGATGAGTAACCCACTGGCATCAGAAAGATGGCAGTGTTATTTCCGGGCAGTTTGTTCTTCTAAACATCAAGACAGGCCGAGTCTGCCCTATTTGCCTAAAGCTGCCAATTTTCCTGTGGCTTCTTTATTTCTTTATCCCTTTATCCAGCTGCTGCTCCCCGCTACGGCCACATTTGCCCTCTGGCTCTTGGGGTAGAATGCTCAGCTTCCCCTGAGGCTATGTTAATGCTTCCTTTTTACTCTGCTGCCTGGGAGTGCACTTGGCATCCTCAGTCTCAAACCTCTCCTCCCTCTTTTTCGACAGACACCGAGCACTTAAGCTGCACTTTCAGCCTCCACCAGTTATCAGTAGTAGCTTTCAACCCCTCATTTCTGGTCTGGTAACTCAGCACACTGTCCCGGGAGAGCTTGACTAAGCCAATTTGCCCCTCTTCCCTCCTTCCTCTGTCTGTTCATTTTCCTTTGCTCTTTTCTTCCTTATCTATGTACTTGATTCCCCTTTTATTTTTCTTTTACTCTCTTTTTTAATCTTCCTGATGATTTTTCTGCTTTTAGTACAGGAAGTGCCACAGAGATAGGCCAATATTTGTAGTAGAACATAAAACAATAGTAAGTTTTAAAAATTAAACAAGTTTGCCCATTATTTTAACTGGATCAGCTCAAAGGGATATAAAGGTACATGCCTTAGTCTACTTGCCTCTGTATGACCATAATGCAATTTCTATATCATACATTTATGAGTATTTTTTTTTGCTTTCATATACAGAGTTGTAGATTTTGTATTTATACAGCTCTGCTTGTTCAAGACACTATATAATATGGGAAAAGGTAAGAAGTATTTACAACACATATTTTACAAGGAAAAGAAAAAGCACTTAGGTAATTTGTGTTATTTTTCCTCAAATGATTTGAATATGCAATTTCAGTCATTTTCAAACTAACTCCCTTTTAAGTATTCTCTGAATGTTAGCTTTTCACTTTTCAAGTAATGGTTTTTTAAATGTCTTTTACAAAATTTGTAATCTAATACCTCTGACCCAAAGATTAGAAAATAAAGATAACACCTGTTAATTTGGGGACCAGGAATAATAAGCGCTCTACAGACCTCAGTCATTAACTGCTGGCAAAGTCTTTAGGCCAGCTCCAAGGATCTGTACGATAAAAACATGAAAAATTCATACTGGTAGTAATAGGGCCTGAATGAGTCAGTCAAAGCCCTTATTCCCTTCCCACCCTCACACTCCTTTATTTTAATGCTTTTATGTGGAAAAAAAACCTTTAGGGTGAAATTCGTGTTTTGAAAATCTCACCAATTGTGTATTCTTTTTCTATAACCCTATTTAACCAAAACACACAGAGGTGGGCAAACGTAGGTTTACATTGGTTCGTATGGAAAAAGACGTGCAGGTTATGATTATTACAGTAGCTATATTCACTCAACAACGTCGCAATGGCACAGTGAGCCTGCTTTTCCCAACCTTATATATTGTTTTGTTCTTCCTCCACAATTAAGTCTGCATTTTAAACCTACAGAATATCTTTCTTATTATAACTCCCTTAATGTGTATTTGTTTTGTTTGTAAGGTTTAATGTTGGCTTTATGTTGAAACGAAGCATCACTCCCTAAGAAGTTATTCACCTTTCGGAACCTTAGCTGGCGTCTCAGGCACTGCATCCCTTTGCAACGGAAGAGCAAAAGGGGGGGCCGGGCAGGGGGAGGAGGATCTGCTTATCGCACTTCTAAGTAAATAGTCTGAGCTTAACACTCTTTAGTAAAGAAGGTTTTGTAGATCACGGTTTCACAGCCTTTTAAATATGAAAACTGTTCCTTAATATTTATATAAGGAAACAGTGAACAGTAGATACCTGATTTCACTAAATTGCATATACTTATTAAGCCACATGTATGACCCCTGCCAGGCTGTAATGCTACACACACTCTCTTTCCACCACCCCTGAGACAGATGGGTGAGTATTGACAATTTTAGCACTTAGATATATTCTTTTCGACAGTGCCTTGCTCTAGTTGAAGTACCAGTCTGAAATTTCTGCCCTAAGGAAGTTAACAGGTGCCACCTCCAAGTTGTTAAGCTTGTTCTGTGCTACAAGTACAACAGTGGCGCTCGTGGTCCTTCATACACATTTCATTTATATACATTGCCCCGAGACACTTCTGTCATATGTGAGTTGTGTAGTACCTGCATGGCAGGCTTCCATAAATGATCTGAGTGCTTCATGTGCTTGAAAAGTTTTTTTTTAATTACCGATAGAAAATAGACTCCAAATAATAATAATGAATTAAGTTTTCCTTTGGCGATCTTAGTAAACGTGCTTATGCGCAGCAGGGCACCGCTTTGCACATTAACCACCCCACCCTCCTTTCTGCCTGCAGCGCTCCTCGCTGGCGCCCAGATGGCTGCATACAGGAAATGCTCATTTGAAAGTAGCTACTAGGTATTCTTTTTCGGGATATATCTGAAAACAGAAATAAACAAATATCCATAAACCTGGTGAAGGTTTATATAGGTGTTACACATACAAATTATCCTGCCATATTTTAGCACTTGTTTACCCTCGTTTTGGTGGCCCGCGCAGTTTTTGCTCCTCGTTTCTGTATTTGTTGTTATCAGTTGTTGGCGCCTGTGAACATTTGCAATTTGAAAATATACTATGTCAGTAGTTTAGGCCACATTTCCATTTCTATTACTGTCTATTGTAGTCTTTTAAGACCCAACTTAATTTCTCCACTATTCTTGACTTTTGAAGGTCTGTGTTAAATTTAGTTAAATAACTACCTTAGAACTGTTGACTTAATTTGCCTTGAAAAAGCGTAAGAACCCTTTGTTGTTGAGAACCACAGTCTTTTGGCCATATAAGAGGGCTTTCTTGTTTCTTTCCCATCCTCCGTGTATACCCTCTCTTTCTTAAGCAGTTTTCTAGCAAATCTTTCCTGGCATAAAACATGAAGGCCTCAAGGCTATGCTCTTGGCTTTAGTACTGTTAAACTTTGTTAAAATTAGTTTCCTTCAGTTCTTTTACTTGGAAATTATATAATTGTATTATATACATAATTATATATATATTACTATATATACTTTGAGAATTGTTATTTTTTGGAGTTCTCATACAGATACAGAATATAAAACCATTTGAATTGTCTCGGGGGCCACAAAATAGATCATAGATACTCAAATAATGCCATCAAGTTTTTGACCAACTTTAAACTACTAAGCAAAAAAGTATGCATTTTGGTATCCATCAGAAGTACAAAGAGACTGCCACCTTTTAAGTCACATCATTTACAATTATGAAGATACCGTGTTTTGAGATTTTTCCTTATTTGCACTCAGTGTTACTATTAATCATGCTGTTTCTATTTTTTAAAAGATTTTATTTATTTTATTTTTAGACAGAGGGGAAGGGAAGGAGAAAGAGAGGGAGAGAAACATCAATGTGTGGTTGCCTCTCACTTGCCCCCTACTGGGGACCGGGCCCACAACCCAGGCATGTGCCCTGACTGAGGAATCAAACCTGCAACCCCTTGCTTTGCAGACCAGTGTTCAGTCCACTGAGCCACACCAACTGGGGCTCAATGATGCTGTTTTTAAATGCTCCAGGAATTAGAGATTTCACAGTTGATAGGCATGTGATATTTACATACTCTCTTTCTAGCTTTAGTCTTTTTAATTCGCTTGCTTGACCCAGAATGCAAAGAATCTACTTTGTTATTAAAGTGGTTTTTTAAATTATTATTTCATTTGACTGTAAGACCTTACGATGTATCCATAGCAATCATTGCAATACCCATATGAAAAAATAAGAAAATAGGCTCAGACACATTATATGATTTGAGACACCTTGAAAAATATTACTTCAAAAACTCTCAATTAGTTACCAGATATAGAAAATAATCAGTATTGAAGAATCAAAAGCCTATACAAATTTATAGATTATGATTTTAGAATTATAATTAGAATTATTTTTTCTAGAATTTATTTTGTAAGGGGTAAAAGTTGTGAATCACATCAATTAGAGTGGTTAAATATAATACAAAAGCACCAAAGAAAAATAGATAAATTGGACTTTATGAGTAGTGTTAAAAAACAGAATGTACTTAATTAAGAAAAATGAGCAAATAATTATGAAAAAGACATCTTATTTCCCTTTCTTATTAATGATGTACATATTCTACATGAAATGCAAATTTTCTTTACAACCAGTTCTCAAACCTTTTGTGTTTAAAAGTTTATTAAAACTTCATATAACAGGATCCCATTCCATACTTATTAAAATTTATTTTTTTACTGTATAATTTCATTTATTCGAGATGTCCAGAATAGGCAGATCCCCAGAGACAGAAGCCACAGGTTAGTGGTTGCCGGGATTGATTGTGGGTCTTTGGGGGACTAGGCTCTAAAGGAATTTTCTAACAGACTCTCTCGTAGGTGATCCTCAGGTGGATGAGCTTTTAAGCTTCTTGCTGTATTTGGAATATTTTAATTTTGCATTTATTTCAAGAAGAAAGTAATGATTAAGGGGAAAGAAAAACTTTTACTTTGCTGAGGGTTAGTTCGCAGGTACTTTGGAAATATTATGAATAGACTTTAGTGACCTTTGTGGTTCTAACACTGGCGTTGACCCTGTGACGTTGAGGACTGAAGTCGTTGTGATCCTTAATTATTTATTTATTGTTGTTATTTTTCTGTGTTTGGATTTCATCGTTGACTTTTCATTTTACTTCATAAATTCTATGTACCTTGGCAACATAATAAGAAATGGTATGTGGATAGTGTTAGAAAACAAAGCTGAGAAGCCCAGCATATCTTCTTGGAGTTAATAACAGTGCAACTAAAGATGTTATTAACAAAGAAAGTGGCACTACTCGTTTATCATAAGGGTATGTGCTATGAATTATATTTCCAGTAACGGTAACAGTTTTGGAGGGGTTTTGTTTGTTTTTATTTGTTTTCTTGTTTGTTTGAACCATGTGCAACATAATTCTCTTCAACTAACAGCACGTATATGTGGCCCTCTTTACTGAGATCAGAGACTTGTCTTTGTGGACTGTACTTTTCTGAGTATGAAAGAATACGATTGCACCTGTAGCATAACACTAATTACTGTATCTTTTTTCCATTTTAACCAACCAACAAACTTTGTTTTTCTAATATAAACTTCGTATTTAATTTTTTAGGCACTGATGATATTTCTAGTTATATTTCTAGTTGATGATATAGGCATTAATGATGAATTTTCACCGAGTGTTTACTTTTATGTAGTAGTTTATTATTATTGTATTTTAATAGTGGATAAATTAATATGAATGTATAAGAAACTAGTAGCATACAATTAACGATAAAAATAGCTAAGAAATTATTGTAGTGAATTTTATATTCTGAATTTCAAATGTTATTTTATTCCCTAAGTGATGTTAAGCTACATACTAGTTATATTTGTGACCTTATTAGCTTTCTATTTGAAGACATTGTGCTATTACTTTTGTCATATCAGTGCTTTTCCTACATTATATATGTAAAAGATATCACAGGGTTTTTCTACATTACATACATGTTAAACTTATCTTTGGATTGTGGCTGTGAGTTCTGCTTACCAGAACTCCCTTTGCTCTTTCTTCCCCGTCTACAAGGCAGGCTAATAGCTTTGCTCAAAATCAGTCTCTGTCTCTGACGGTTGCACACAAGTTGCCTTGTCTGCTCCTGATATTTCCCAGCATTCCACATCTTGAAGTTATTTTTAGTATCTGGACTTCCTTTTTAGGAAATTGATCTGGGGAGTTTGCATCCATTTACGTTCTGTAGATAATTAAGATCTTTGAAATTATAGCATTTTAAAAAATCATAAAAGCTGTTAATAAAAGTGTTTTATTTTCATCTGTAAATAAACTCAGGCAAAGAAGAAATAGAGGCTGTGAATGACTGTGACCAATTTATGAAAAACAGCACTTATTCATGTGTGTCTTTTAGAGATTGCTGTCCAGTCAAACAAAGAACAAAGAGTAAATGAGAGAAACGTCATATTCCTCACCTTGATGAGAGGATCAGTGTTCAGTCGAGTACGAAAACCAAACTGGACAGGTAGCCAATTATCAGGCACTTCCACAGAAGTGAGGGACCGTGCTACCTGTGCAGTGTCCTGTTACTTTTGGCGAGTGATGTGATTTGGAATGCTATACAGAATGATGGCAAGATATGAGAAGTTTAGGAAGACATGGACTTAAATTTTTTTAATTCAGGAGATTGGCAAATTTTTGTTTTAGTCACTTGATTGTCAAGTGATCAAATACAGATTCTACCTGGTATGCCCATGGGGACTAGCAGGAAAAATGTACTTTTTACATTGGTGCAGAATAAAATTTTAAACAGTTATGATAAAATCCAAGCTCCTATAAATGGGGCATTGGTTTACAATCATGATTAATTACTTACGTTATTTACAATGTGTTGTACTATAAAACTTACCTATGATATCTTAAATGGGCATTTGACTTGTGGGAAATTAGAGGTCTAATAGATGAAGTGCTATTTGGTTAAGGGATATGACAGTCTCCTCTCCCACTTCTGGAATTAAAACAGCCCTTTCTTTCTAAAGACTAAATCAAGTCCTAACTTGCATCAGCTGCTGCATATATATTTACTTGATAGACACATTTACATGTCTACTGTATGGTTATGAGTGTTACCCTAAATGGTTAATCAAGGACCCAAGTTTCCATGTGCAAAACATTGCTGAACATAATGTATTTGCTCTGTGTTTGCATATTGGTGAACTGTATTAAAACACACTGAAGTGTTTAAAGCACTTTTACTAAAGCTAGCAATGTTTCTGCTTAAAAGTATAATGACATTTAACCGCAATTTAAAACAATAAAAAGCTGCAGTTTTAACAGATCCTATTCCTACTAAATTATTAATAATAATAGTATTTTAGGCATGAGATTTATAAATCATAACTAAAGAATGCACCATAATAATAACTTAAATTTGTATAGCATTTATTATTTTACAAATAACTTTTACTTAGTTATTTGAGCCTCGTAATGTCCTTGGGAGTCTGGTAGTAAAGATATTTCAGTTTTTCTAGAAACTTGGAAAGGCTGATAGGCAAGGTCACCAGCTGTTACATAGCCAAAATTCACAATCACATTTCCAGAACACACATCCTTTATCCTTTATTTCTAATTACACATTCTAGTACTTTATAGTTTAGCAAACAGTTTGTACACATCTTATTTGAACTTTGGACTAACCTTGTGTTGTAGATAGAATAAGTATTAGTTTAGTGATTTTATAATAAACCTGATGGTCTGGAAGTTCTAGCTAGAGCAAATAAGCAAGAAGAAATATAAAAAGCATCCAAAGTGGAAAAGGAAAAGTAAAATTGTACTTTTTGCAGATGACATGAACATACATACAGAAACCCTAAAGACTACACACACACATACACACACACACACACACACACACACAGAACTGTTGAACTAATAAATGAATTCAGCAAAGTTGCAGAATACATAATTGCCATACAAAAAAATCAGTTTCTTTTTTATACACTGACACAGAACTATTTGAAAAGAAAATTAGGAAAATAATATCATTTATGATAACATCAAAAAGAATAAACTACTTAGGAATAAAGTTAAGGAAATGAAAGACTTCTACACTGAAAACTACAGAACATTGATGGAAGAACATAGATACAAACAAATGGCAAGATATCACGCATTTGTGGATTGGAAGATTTAATGTTGTTGAGACATTGTGGACAATGTATGGACATTATGAGGCTCAAATAACTCAGTAAAAGTTATTTGTAAAATAATAAAGACTATACAGATTTAACAATCCTAAACGCATGTGGAACAACAACAGTACCTGAATAGGCAAAATAATCCTGAGGGAAAAAAAGGACAAAGCTGGAGGCATCACACTTCATGATTTCAAAATATATTACCGAGCTACGGTAATTAAAACAGCATGCCACTGGCGTGAAGACAGACACATAGACTGGTGGGACAGAATCAAGAGCCTGGAAATGAACCCGTGTGTATATGGAAGTCTTCTGAGACAGTGTCACATGCCAGTGAGATAGGGAGAAGGAAAATACCATCGGGGCCAGACAGAAGCCATGTTACCTGAGTCATTAGAGCCATGTGCTGGGCTTTGGGTTCTTACTGGTTTGGGCTCTGTACCTAATCAGTGGAGAAAAGATCACAATTCAACTAATTTATGTAAAAGTTGTTTTTACGAGTCTAAATAGTGAATCAGCAAACTAGCCCATAGGCCAGCTTGTTGCCTGTTTTTGTAAATAAGCTCTTATTGGAACAGAGCCACCATGTTTGTTTACATTGCCCACGGCTGCCTCTAGGTTATAACAGCGGAGTTGAGTAATTGTGATAGTGAATATAGCAAATCTGAAAATATTTACTCTCTGGCCTTTTATAGAAAATTTTGTCAACCACTGACCTAAAGCATAATTAGCAGCAAAACAAAAATAAGACCAATTATTCCAAAAAGCCAATAATTAAAAAAAAAATCCGTAAAGTCACAAGATTATAGTGGTTAAATTTCTAGCTAACCTTGAACATCTGGCCAAGGATTGGACAACCCTTAACATCCTTTCTTGCTGTAAACCCGTGCCTTTTTCATTGCACAGCTGTCAGTCCAGGTGAGGCCATTGTTCTCTTAGGAAGTAAACAAAATACGTCTTTCGTTTCAATGCAACATTAACACTGTGTCATCATACTGGAGAACTTCATCTCATTTCACTGGATTATATGTGTTCTGTATATCGAAACCCCTCTCAAAACTCTACCTTTTCAAAGAAGACTTTCCTGAGTAATTTAGAACCACCATGTGAGAGCAGAATTATTTCTCGTTTCAGACACAAATATATATCGTTGAAAATAAAGGCAATAATAAATATGCAAAGGAAGTGTAATATTTTATTTAATTTTATAATCAACTAAAATTAATTCAGAAATCATTTATTTCTCTTTCTTTGGCAAACTCTTTGATAGCTCAGGGTTCCATTATAATATTAATAGGACTCTCCGTAGAAAAGAACCTGGAGTAACCCTGGTGTTTTGCTGTGCTGTCCAGGAAATGCCATAGCTCCTCTGCACTTCCCTGAAGGATGATTACCTGGCTTCTTTGTGAACACGTTAGTTGACAGGTGAGAGTGTGTGTGAGTGCATTGAAGAAGGGAAAGAATGAAGAAAGAGGAAGTTGGGACATATCTGTTAAAATTTAGTTTTAATTGAATTCCAGCTAAGGAAAGAACGTGTACAGAGGTACAGAAGAGAAATAAGCTATTTTGGTTGTCAGTGATCCAGTTTGTCTGATGTAAAGAGGAGAATATTCGATACTTAAGACCGTAAAGGGAAGCTGAGGTCAGATACTCAGATAGACTTGATTGCCATGACAAAGAGTTGGATTTACTCCGTGGGCCAAGGGGAGCATTGACCTATTTCATAGAGAAAAACCGTGTGATGAGGCCGCCGTTTAGGAAGTTTACTCTGGTAGCAGCAGCACACAGGCTCAGTGAAGCAGGGACAAGTAAGAGTTGCGAAGTCAATTTAGGAGGCTTTGAAAAATGCTCAGACAGCCTGAGCCACGAGCGGAATGGACGCAGTGAGAACACGCAGCACAGAAGACAAAGATATATGTAGGTAGAATTTGTAGGATTTAGTATTGGAAAAAATAATTAAATGATAATCTAAAGTTTTGACGTTAGACAACTACAGGATGATGGTGAATTACACAGACCTGGGGAAGTCAAGAAGAGGAGAAATTTGGAAATAAACAGCCCTGTTCATTCTTGGACAGGTTGTGTTTTAGATGTTGAGGCAACACCCAAGGGAAGAGAGATCGTTTTAAGTTTTGGATATAGAGCAGAAATGTGTTTGGTTTGATGTGGTATTTTTCTTTATCTCAAATAGTTTTTTTACTGTCACTCTTTAGCTAATAGGTTGACTATTGTTTTTCCTCCTAGCATTTAGGAGGTATCAATTGCATTAGTTTCTCATTTTTGTTGTTACTGTTGAGAAATCTATCAGCTGTTCCTTTTTCATTGCTCTTAATACTTTTCCAACTCTCTAATAATGTATCTATGTGTGAATTTATTATATATTCTGCTTGGAACTTATTTCGCACTCTTAATTTAAGGATTTGTGCCTTAAACACTTTATAGAAAGTTCTCAGAAATTAGTACTTTGATATTGTCTCTTCCTCATCCTCTCAATTTAATCTTGGTAAAATTCCCTTTGGATGTATATTGGACCTTCTCATTTTTTCTTCCTTGACTACCACACCTCTCTTTTATATTTTCCGTTTTTATTATTTCTCTCTGCTCCGTTCTTATAATTTTCTTATATTTTTTTCACTAATTGTCTCTTCAGCTACTTCAAATCAGCTGTTTAAGCTTTATGATATCTTGAGTGTTGATTAATGCAAACTGTATTTTTACCTTTCAAGTATATAAAACAAGATATTTCTTTAATAGTTATATATTTATACAAAAGGCTGTAATACTGCTTAAGCTTGCTTTAGTGCTCTGCACCCTTTGCAGATACTTTGTTTTCACACCTGTGTCTTCACTGGACTGAGAGTCTGTTCAGGGCGGGTGCAAAATTGCTCATTTATCTCTGTCCCACAGTGCCAAGCACAATGCCCCGAACGTCATCATAATAATAAATATTAGATAAATTAGTGGCTTGTAAGCTCACACTTTTCAACTCTCTCTGAAAAGGAGATACATTAAAAAAAAAAATTCATGCTGGGATGTGCTTGTACAAGTGATATGCAAAGTATGATTTTAATATTAATGCATTGTGTCCTATGGGTTCTGGCACACATGGTGGGAGTGAAAGTTCTAAGAATCCTTTGAGTAGGGCAGCCATACTCTTTGCATTTCAAAAAGTAGCAATAGAAGCCCGCAATATCTGTCTTAGGCATCGGATCCAAAGATGAATGAGCTGTGACTCGTGTGTTTGAGTAACTTACAGCTCAGTGGAGAAAGAGGCAGACATATAAACATCATTTAAAATTTTTTTCCAACTCTATTTTTTAGAGTTGTTCAAGCTTCATGAAAACATTGAGCAGAGCTTAAAGAGAATACACACACATACATACATACATATCCCTTCACCCTACAATTCTACCAGTTATTAACATCTTGCCTTAGTGTGGTGCATTATTATAACTGATGAATGAACATTGATATGATATTATTAATTAAAGTCCACAGTTTACATTAGGGTTCTCTTTTGTGTTGGATAGTCTGTGGCCATTGACAAAAGTCTATTTACCATGACAATGTCATACAGAATAGTTTCACTGCCCTGAACATCCCTTGTGCTCCACTTGTATTCATCCCGCCTCTCCTCACCCACTCCTATACCCCTGACACCACTCATCTTTTTATTGTCTCCATTGTTTTTCCTTTTCCAGAATGTCATATAGGTAGAATCATACAGTATGTAACCTTTTCAGATTGGCTTCTTTCACTTAGTAATATGCATTTAAGGCTCTTCCATGTCTTTCCATGGCTTGTTAGCTCATCTCTTTTTTGTTGTAGAATAATATTCCATTGTTTCTATATACTACAGTTTATTCAGTAATCGAAGGACATCTTGGTTGCTCCTAAATTTCATGCACATTCATGTGCAGGTTTTCATGTAGACATAAATTTTCAACTCACTTGGCTAAATACTAAGGAGTGCAATTGCTGGATCATTTGGTAAGAGTATATTTAGTTTTGTAAGAAACTGCCAAAGTGTCTTCCACTAAACAGAGTTGCTCCAGTAAACATCTTTTTTTAAACTGAGGCATTGTTTTATTGCATAATATCTTACAGTGTGCAGTATTATAATTCTACATCTGTATATACGACATCATGCTTACAACTCAAAGTCCACTTTCCACCCTTCACCATACATTTGACTCCCTCCAGCCCCCTCCCCTCTGATAACCACCAAACTTTTGTCTGCCTCTATGAGTTTTTGTTTTGCTGAGCATCGCTTTTTAATGTACTTTGGTAAGTTTTACAGGTAGAGTTATCACAGTGCAGGTACTGAGATAAAGAGATATCACAGTTAACAAACAGAAGTACAGATCAGATGGAAGTACCCATGAGGAATACACTAATTGACATTTCTAAAAAGGGAGAGAGGAAACGGAAGACAGAGACTTTGTAGAATGCAGGTCTGACGGTTGGAAGAGAGGTAATAGTCGAAAATTCCTCTTTAAAAAAATACCACCTCAGTAATGCTCTTAAAAGCATTGGGGACAATATTGTGTTGAAAAACACAGACTTCAACAACTTTGAGTCAGGCAGTAATTTGGAAGAGTTGGACTCTGAAATGATTTACAAATAACCAATTTATTTTATTTATATTTCCTTTTTTACATATGTACAGTGCTTAATAAAATCTATGTCTAAAATGTCTGAGCTCTTTCAGTCAGTTTAAAATTAAAATTCTTCATGATTTTGCATTTTGTTTTAATTGTTTTGCAGCTCTTTTTATTTCTTAGCAATACCTAAAATAAAGATTTATCAGTGGAGTCCTAGGTCTAAGAAATTAGTGTATTTTATGAGGCAGGATATGTTTAGACATGTTGGATGAATGCATGGAAGCACATTGTACCCCTTGAGCTGCCACTGCAATTTCTAACATTTCCAGTGTAGTTCTTTGACCTATGAAAAGGCAACATGGGTTCAGTTCTTGTTCCTGTATCTTTAGCTAAATTAAATCAGATCGGTGCTGCTCGTTATCTCATTCTAATCAGAAGATCTGACAGATCCATCTTAGTCAAGTATATTTGATAAATTTGATTATTTGATAGCATTTTTCAAAACATTTTGTCCATGGAGAAGAGAAACAATGAAATAAAAGACACTGAGATAATTTTTCTTCAGAAAAGGACATCTTTAATATGTAGTATTTTAGTAGTATTAATTTCTTATTTTATGCCAAGTAATACTTACCTTTGTGTATAAGCTTATTAAGTCTTCAAACAGCTATTTGTCTGTTAGCAATGTTGAACCTAATAACTAGTGTTTAAATGATCTTACTCAAATTTCATTCATTTAAAAAAAAAAATTAGCCAGACTGGAACTGTCAGCTTCTGAGTTCCCAGCCCCTTATCCCTGCAGTCCATATACTATCAGATATTTAAACACTCAAAAAAGTGTAATCTGTTTTTAGGCTCTACGCCAGTAGATCCAAATATGCTTCACAAAGAGACACCCACCCTACTAACAGGAGCGAGAGGAAGAGAACAATTTGATAACACAGTGATGTTTTTAGATGTATACACAAGAAGCTCTTTTTAGAATGATTTTTAAATTACGTGACATCAGCATGTGTAAGTTAAACAGGATTTGGTTCATAGTATTTTCTTCCTTGAGAACTGTCTTTCCAAGAGGGATGATAAAGTGAAATATAAACACCACATGTGAAGTGAACTGATTTCTAAACATGTCATTGATTTTTTTTAAATAAACAACTTATCATTGTTACCTTTAGTTGAGGGTACGGTATTTCCTCAAGTTGTTACGTAATGAAAAGTAGGTTTTAAATGTTTTAATATAGTTCATTATTGTTTAAACTTGAGCTTTTCGTTAGACTCTAAGCCAGTGATCTGTAGGTGCCTCCCAGAATGATAACATGATGCAATACGGTAAATATAAAACAGACATCCATTTTAAAAATGTTAGGTTAATGGACAATTTTGCTTTACAGTTTTGTTTTTGTTTTTTTAATTTTAGAGACATATCTGAGGCTTTTAATCTGTGTTTGAGTAGTAAGTACTACTGATGGGAACATTTCCTGGAGCTCAGATAATGAACGGTGGGTTTTTCTGAAGATAAGCAGGGTAACTCACTGTGATTCCTCCCTTGCATGAGAAGTGGGAGTGGGGATCTTAGGGGACCAAGGAGCACGGAGTACCATGACAATCTAGAACCCGGCACCTCCAGTCAGTGAGGATTGACTGCTAAGTCATCAGTGACAGAATTTGAAGGGGCACTCACTCTTCTTGTGTTGCTTTAAGTCCTTCTAAATAGTACATAGTAGCCATTTAAATAATATTTCTTAGTCTTGACTTTTTAATATTCCTGTTTTTAAAATTATAGCACATAGCCAAAAGGAGGGATTATACTGATAATCCTAAATCTGTGTGTTCCCTTTGTTGATGTTAAAGTCATTGTCAATGTGTGTAAGGGGAATATTCTTCACAGGAGAAATGCAAAAGAATTAGCTAAAATGGTTGATGGACATGTAGCCCTCTCTGCTTTTGTAGACTGCGTTGCCGAAGTCGTTTAGGGTATAAGCAAATTACTTCATTTTGATTCTAGATTCTGAGCTCCTAATAGCTTTTAAATTTATACAGTTTTTGTTTAGCTGTCAAAATATTTAATTATATCATGCCCAAAGGTGTAAAGCTGTCAAATAAATCCGAGTTTAGGCATAAACATTTGTGAAGTCCCATGTGCTACTAACCCATCGCTGTTCCTGGGCAGCTTGTGAACCTGTTTGGGGGAGGGGTGTATCGAGGAACATTAACTCAGCAGGTACAGAACAACATTGGCCCAATGAATTGGTGATTACTTGTAAAACAGCAGGTAGTAATGCCTCCAGTCTTTGTAATTCTCCTCTTTGTAAAATAAAGCGGACTGGAGAGTGTGGTGGATTCTTTGGGTCAATATGCACTGTAAGAAAGCTGTCTTTTTGCAAAAATATGTACTCTTTTCCTTTCTTGACTTAACATTATTTTTGTTTGTTTGTTTTCTCTTCAGAAACAAATGTACCCCATCACTTTACGCCCCTCCTTACTCTAGAATCTCTTGATATAGGAAGAATGATCCCAATGACACAAAGGAAATATTTACACTGATCAACACTTATTATAAGTTTAAAGTTTTCTATGTGAAACATTTTTCCAGCTGCATTGAGTATGATTGACAAGTAAAAAATGTATATATTTAATATGTACATGCAGTGTTGTAAAGTATTTTTAAAGAAAGGGGAAAATATTAAAATTTTAATTACCCTTATCTGGTTATTTCATAAGTGAAAATTTTTGCTATTTGATGACATTATTTGGAGATAGACTGTGGACATAAATAGTGATGCAGACTTTATTAATGCAACATTCACTAAGAGGTAGGGGACTAAAGTAAATTAGTTCTACTTTGAAGCTTTTATTTTCTTCCCTTTCAAAATGAATGGGAAGGTCCTTGAGAGGCCCTTGAATGAAAGCTGCTTTTCATTAGTGCCACCAAATACCTACTTGAAAGAGCTGAGTTCTAACTGAACACCCACACAAGAGAAAGGGAAAGCTTCCTTTTTTCTACTGGAGGACCATCAGCTAAATAGCTCTTGGCTTCTCTTTTCCAATCAGGTGGTTTCACATCAGAGTTAATTACTCCCGTCATTTATTCTAATCACCCTTCTCTTATGGCTAGCTGCATTCTGTCATGGGGTGGCATCATTTGAAGCCAGTTAAGTTTGAAAACCACTGCAGGGTACTTGAGGCTCATTAGTGAGGCCTCTCCATGCCTGGCTTTGGATTTGCTCCCTGATTAACTCCGCATCCCTCTGCCTTGCCCCCCCCCCCCACCGTCCACCAGCCCCCACTCCTCAACTCAGTTGCTCTAAAGAGGAATGTTTCAATTAACTCTTGCCTTGCTGTTTGTCTTTGCACCTCCATGTTTAAGAAAAATTTAAATGCTTATATTGCTAATAATATATTTAATTAATTCTGGCCTTATAACTGCATCCTTTGTGGTGAATTTAACTGCAAAGGTAGAATTTCAACAAAGGAGAGTTGTATTTTTGAACAACAAAGGAGGAAAATGGTGGTCGTGCAGAATAAATACATCTATGTCCTTGATCGATTTGTCCTATCCTAACAGAAGTAGTGATTCCAATTCTGACTTTACAGTACCCTTCATGTTGTACAGCTTATCATAGAAGTTATCTGAAAAGCCTAAAAAAATGTCTCAAGTCAGATTTATTTGTTTGACATTGTTGTTTATTATTGCAATAGTTTTTATTTAGGAGTGTTTCCCAAGTGCCACATTGCAAAGGTACTAACTCATAAAAGCAAATAATGTTTGTGCTGTGCTTTTTAAAAAATAAAAGAAAAACATGTAATCAGTGTCCTAAGTAGATAATTGTTACGTAAAGAGACAGTGTTATTACATAAAGCATTTAAAACATTTTCTAAAAATTAACAAAATCATATATCGCGTTTGGTAGTTAAATGAAAATGTTTATTTCAATAGGAAATAAGATAATTTTCTGTTCTTTTTGCACAGTAGTTTCATTTAAAGAACTCATAGTTTATGTGTCCAAACAAAATGTGATACACATTAAAATACATGAAATCACATTTTTTAAGTTGCTGATGTTCATAAATTAGCAAAATGAACTCTTAGTGTTAATTCTCATCTCAAAATACTTTAACAGATTGCCTCTTTTAAAGAGCTTTTGGACCTAGCAATTAACAAATATGTGGGTATTCTCTGCCTTGCTCTAACTTTTTAATTTGATTTTTAAAATCTCCTACAGAATATACAGTTAAATTGATAGAAAAGAGACCTAAAATATGTCTTGTTTTTTTTTAGCTCTGTTATTGAGAGTGTACTATGTGCTCAGTGCCAAGGATGCAGTTATAATCTCCGCACTTAGAATTTGCGTTATGAAGAAGACAGAAAAATAAACTGTAATACAAGGTGAAAGTTTTAGTTTTAAAAGGGTGTGTACAAAAGCAAAAACCAGTTGAAAGAATAATAAAACCTGTCAAAAAAGCCTGCAGGTTGACGTGGTATATCAGATTTAGTATACCCTCAGCTTACTTAATATTAGTGTTACCAAATGATATATGTGAAACCCATTAACAATAATCCTTAATATGAAATGGTTCCATATTTTTAGAATTTTCATAATGTAGTTTTGGGGATATACCATTCTGTTTCAGAATTTTTCAAAAGGATGTGTAGTGGTTAATAACATGGCTTTAGAAGTCAAATGTGGGTTCAGGTTGCAACTCTGACATTTACTACCTGTGTGATGTTAGGCAATTTACTTAGCATTCTTAGCCTATTTATAAAACAGTTTTTAGAAATGTAGTACTTATCTCATAAGATTATTGTGAAGTTTAAATAAAATAACCCATGTAAAATGTTTAGCATAAAACTGAGCACATTGTAAGCGCTCACTAAACGGTAAACGCTGCTGCTACTATTTTATATGGTGGCTGTTTAGCTGGTCAGTGAATTTCTTCCAAGTTGATCTTCTGATACATTTTCCTGGCATGATATATTATCTTTCTGAGCCTTTGTCAGGTTTATGCTTGACATCATTTGCATCCATCTTCCTGATATTGCTCAGGAGGAAACAAAACCTTGGTAGATGAAACAAAAACTTGGTAGTGGGTAGATGATACCCACTTCACTTTTTCTTCTTTCCATGTCACTATCCTATCCTAAATTTGGTTTTAGTTAACAAACTGTGGGCCTCTCATTTGCAATGCCTGGTAATCACAGAAATTCTTCACATTTTCTAAAACTCTGCCAAATTAGCACTGTATCAACTGGTTAAAGCGTCCATGGTCAGTTTCATGCTTCTTATACAAAGCTTTAAGATCATAGTTTCTGAGCATAGACACTGAATTGTGCTAAATCACAAGAATTTCTTAAATGCCATTCATTCATTCAACAGACATTTATTAGGGGACTACTGAGTAATTAGGTCTGTGATCACAAAAGTGGAAGAATATGACACCTGCCCTTTGGGGCTGTCATTATGAAGATCAAACAGACATGACAGTAACTAATTAGAGAAGTAGATTAAGTGATCTATTTATTTACTTATTCAACAGATATTTTGTGAGTGCCTACTACTTATTAATCTTTGGGACTATAGCAGTGAGAAAAACAGCATAGTTCCTATTCTTTTCAAACTTGTTGTTTAGTAAGGAAGATGGATAATTAATAAGAAACTAAACAAATAAATATAGAACATTATATTTCTATATAAATAGATAATATATAATCTATTTAATATGTAATGATAATATATAGTGATAATATGTAATGTAGTATAACAGATACTGTAATAGTTGTGATATGTATGGTGAGGGAAAAACACAAGCTACCATTAGAGAATTGCACATTTAATTTATTCATTTGTGTGTGTAATTTTTTAAAAAAGTTTTTGAGATATAATTGACATATAACATTATATCAGTTTCAGGTGTACAAGGTGATGACTCAATATTTATTTATATTTATTTATATTTATTTATATTTATTTATATATATATATTTATGTATATATAGTGAAATTACCACCACAATATAGCCTAATTAACATCTGTCACCATACAGTTATATATATATTTTTTTAACTCTGAGATCAAAAGAGGAAATGCCTTATTTTGCTTCCTGGGAAGATTGGGGAGGGCTTAACTTGGGAAACTACATTTGGTCATAGTCTTTAAGAACGAGCAGCAGTTTGCCAGCGAGAGAGGAAAGTAATGGAAAGGGCATTGCACATATAGGAAGCCGTGTGAACACGGGTCTTGTTATAGCACAGTACAAGAACTAAACAGTTCAGACGGCAGAGGGCAATATGTGTGTAAGAGGACTGTGAGCAATACCTATGGAGAGGTAAGACCACAGGGAGTGTGTATGAACAGTATTTAATGCCTTTGTACATAAGTAATGTGGACCTTTTTCTTGGGGGTAGCAGCCCCCAAAAGATGGTTGCCAGATGGGGAGCATCAGTATTCCCAGAGGACTTATTTAAAACGCAGCTCTTGGGTTGAACTCCAGATCTACAGAAACAACCTCTGCCGTTGGGGGCATCCCAGAAATCTGTGTTTTCACAAGTCCTCCAGGTGATTTCAGTGCATGTTGAGCTTGGGTGGAGAAAGGCTGCTTTGTGTCAAGAAGAACCATTGAAAAGTCTTAAGGAGAGTCAGGACTTGGTCAGGTTTTAGACAGCAATTAGTATAGAGGAGGAATTGAGGAGGGGAAGCTTATTTTCATTTATTTTATGAAAATTATATTTATTTTATTTCATCTGTTAATTTTTATTGTATATTTCCCGTTACCATTTAGTCCCCTTAGCCCCCCACCCTGCTGCAGTCAGCACACTGTTGTCCATGTCCATGAGTCCTTTTTCCTTTTTGTTTGATCCCTCCACCTCTTAACTGTGCCTCCCTCCCCTCAAAGCTGTGATCCTGCTACCTGTGAGTCCAAAGAAGGAAGATTTTAGAGATAAAGAGAACAGTTTGGCTAATGTTAGAACAATTGGACCAAGAAATAATGAAACACAGAACCAAAGATAGTCAAAGTGGAAAGAAAAGGAAGAATGAATTTGAAAAACACTTCGGAGGCTTATCATCTGATAAGTTTCAGAGTGAGGAGAAAAGAAGTCAGGATGACAGCCATAATTTCTTGATTGGATGACCGAGTGAAGGACTATACTGATAATCGAAAAAACAAGCAAGAAAGAAGTTTAAGAGGAAAAATTATTCATTTTCTTTTTGATCCATTAAATTTGAGTTGCCTGAAGCATACACCAAAAGAAGTAATCTGATGGGCAGTTAATATTTTGTACTTGAAACTCTGGAGGTGGTAATAATTGTTGAGTAAGGTAGCTAGAGTCTGGCTTGTCGAGCCTGAGTCATATCAGAAACAAGGACCTGGGACTGAATCATGAGGAGAACCCACACTGGAGAGGCAGGCGGAGGAAAAGGACCCTGCATTTAAAAGTGAGAACATAGAAAGGGAGGTCTGGAGGAAGGGTACCAAGGAAGCTTAGAGAGATTTAGAAACATAGATGCCATGATGCAAAGAAGTGAAGTGAGGACAGGTAAGTGTCCATTGGACTCCGTCAGACATGGTAATCTTAGCAAAAACATTTTCAGTGGTGTTTCTGTAACAGAAAGATGTGAGATTAGTTAAGAAGTTGAAAGCGAGATAAGGAAGCATAAATAACAGATTTACTTAACTCTTTCAAGAAGTTCAGGTTGTTGATCTCATGTTGCCCAGATGGTCATGGCTACATAAAAATAATTAAAACTTGACTCTATTAAGTAGACATTATTCCACTGATAATTCAGAAAGAATCAGACCTACAATTTATTGTGATTTAGAGAATCATAGGTTTTTATCATAAATGTTCAGGAATTTCTAGGATTGGGCAAACAGAGGCTAGTTCTATCTGCTGCTAAAATGAGGTGCTTTTTATGAGATTTATGAATATATCCACATTGTCTATAGATTTAATGTACCTGACTTTCAGTAAGGTTGTGTTCTCTGTAATAAGTTGTAGTGTATGTCTATATGATAGTTCTTAAAGTATGCAGCTGACACAGGGGAACAGACAATAAGTAAGAACTCTAACCAAGAACTTTAAAGGGCAGAGAGTTTATGGATGACATTGTAGTTGGTAGAATGAGCCCCTTACCTTTATTGTTAGAGAGGTCATAGTGCCATCTCTCCAGTGCAGCCACATCTCTTCAGAGATTTGTAACTGGTTAAAGAATATACGTTGCAGAACAGTATTTCTGTTTTAAACTTGAAGATAGTATGTTTCTGCTGTCATGTCCTAATGTGTAGCCAATATTCAAGAGCTGAGAATTACAATGACCTTTTCAAAGCTGCGTCAGAGGTCATTTTGTTGTCTCAAGGTGCTTTGTACTTTATAAGCTTCATCTTTATTTTTGTACTTTATAAGCTTCATCTTTATTTTTATTTTAGAGAAAACTTTTAAAAATTTTATTTATTCTTAGAGGGCAAGGGAAGGAGGAAGAGAGGGAGAGAAACACCAATGTGTGAGAGACATTTCGATCAGTTGCCTGTCGCACGCCTCCTACTGGAGACTTGGCGGGCAACCCAAGCATATGCCCTGACTGAGAATTGAACCAGTGACCCCTTGGTTCTCAGGCCGGTGCTCAATCCACTGAGCCACACCAGCCAAGACAGAAACTATATTTTTAAAAGGGTTAAATATTGCTAACCCCTGCATTCTCTTACATCAAAATACTGTAACAGTCTGAATGCAGATTCAGTTTTAGAAATTGAACAGAAAACTTTATAGTCCATTGTTATAACCACTAGTCACGGGTGGCTTTAAGTGGAGCACTAGAAGTGTGGCTAGTCTGCATGGAGATGCGATACACATTGTAAGTGTAAGATGTGTGCTAGATTTCTAAGATTTAATACAAAATAATAATTTTTATCTTTAAATGATATGTTGATATTTCTGTTTAAATATACTGTGTTAAAATCAATTTCATCTGTTAATTTTTTAAAATGTGGCTACTGGAAGATTTTAAATTACACGTGTGGCTTACATTATACTTCTATTGGAGAGCACTGATAGAAAGTTTTGGTGGTCACTTTACTCTCCAGAATTTTTTTGGCTCTCACATCCCAGTATTGAACATAAACATATTTTAATGTTTAAGTAGTATAAATACAGGGTCCAGCACAAATAACACCCCTTCCTTATTACATAAAATTTTTTTATTACAAAATCATAAGCATGTAATCCTGTAACATAACTATCCCACTCAAGCACACCATATGACATTTTAGGTGAAGTGTTCAAATTGCTGTCCACCTTGTGCAAGACATTCACGTACCCTACCATCCACACTCAATGGCATTAACTTCTGCCGGACCCAGTATTTCTGTTAGAATTAACAGCCTTAGACCCAAAAAAGGCCTAGGGTTAACTTCAAATCTCTTAAAGAAAGTCCAAAATATTAATACTTTTTTCAAAACAGTTCATCTTTCACTTGTTCCTTTCTCAGTATGATGAAGGTCCAAAAGTGAAGACTGGGTGTCACCCTGAACTCCCTTCCCTTCACCCCTCACATTGGTAATCAGTTGGTATAGTAACATACCTTAAATCTTTCTAAAACCTGCCTCCTCTTCCTCATGCCACTGCCACTATCTTGAGGCTCTCAGTGCACTGCACATTGACTATTATAGTCATCTTAGAAATGGATGACCTTTTGCCTTCCCACCCACCCTCTGAAGAGACAGCTCCTCTCCTCATCCCCAGAATCTAGCGTAGAACAGGACCTATAGTAACCACTCAGTAAATGTTTATAGACTGAATGGATGTCAGAGCTGCTGATATTAATCAAAAGTTGCAGAATGAAAAAAAGACTTTTAGTCCTACATGTAATGCATGTATATACAACTGCATACACAAAGTAAGTGCAGATGGAATTCTCTGGCTGAACTTGTCAATGCTTTAAAAAATATTCAGCAACTTTTGCGTTCATATTCTCTAGTTTAAGTTTTAAGTGTTTCTTTATTGGGTATGCTTAGAAGTGATGATATAATAAGTATTCTGTTTTGCCAAGGATTTTGATTTGCCAATATAAGTTTTTGGCAGTCAGTCCAGGGAATCATTGGTGCCATGAAGACAGCTCCTTGTTTTTGTCCGGGGTCCCCATGGGATTAAACTACATCTGGCAATAAGTAGGGATTTGGGTCTGGCCCTCTTCAAAGGCAAGAGACTGCTAGTATTTATCAGATCTATGTGGATAAGCAAATGGGAAGGGATTAAATTTTTTGGTTTTGTTTTCCTTTCCTTTTGTAACTGACTAGAAAATGAACCTCCAGAAGTTCATACAACAAATTAATACATTTTTTCAGTGGTCGTTGAAGAAGAAATCTGTTCTTTTTTCCTATACCTAGGTGGATAATTGAGAATTTTAGATTAATATTTTAATTACTTAAGTGTTATTTTTTATAACTAGTGTATAGAGAGCATAACAGCCATTTACAGTGCTCAGAATTAATTTTCTAAGGATCTTAACATTCATAAGTATTAGGACATCATGGTTGGCATTTGCAGGCTTTTGTTGCCTATTTATCTGTGAGAGGAGGTTTACCCAAAATTACTTTCTGAGGAAAAACTCGGACCTGTCTTAGGAGAGGCCACTATGCCTTCCAAGTGAAGGTGGGCCTTCCCTTTACGTTTTTAATAGACTATTAGCCCTGTGACTCAACTTAGCTGTTGTTCAAGCCTGCGGCTCTGCAATTAACTGACAGAATAAAATGGCCACATTCCAGGGACTTGTCATGGAGTATAATCTAGAATTTACCATTCAAAGCCTCACCTAAGAGAAATAATGTTTATGCAGGATAGCCTGAAGAGTATGCAGTCTTTCCATTTGTCTATACTTTAAATCTATCCAGGATTAAGTCGGTCCCTCCGAGAGTCACATACCTGGATTCCATCATATTGCCAAGGGAGGAATTTCTTATCTCAGGAATAGAAATAATGTGTTTTTCTAGGCCATCTGGTTTATTTTTACATTATGGTCATATTTGACTCTCGTAAGTGTTCGTGTCTCTTTCTTTACGTCGTCTGCTAGAAAGCTGAGGGCCAAATACCTGGTGCGCCTTTAACAAGTCTATACAATTTCATGGTGTGATTTTAACGTACTTCTTATCGTTATTTTTGCATTACCTTACTGAAGTTAAATTTATTTTTGCCCCGATGATTATGCATTGTTGTGAGCTCTAAATTGTTTTCTGATGAAGTTATGCAAATGCAAACCAATAATAAAATGGTTGGGTGTATCTGTTCTTTACTTTTACATAGCTGTTCGCCATCCATTCTTTCTGAATAGAATTTTTTTTAAAGTTCCATCTCCCTATGTGTATTATACTATAAATAGTTTAAAATATCTGTATATTATGAATCCCTAGATTTTAGATTAAGAGCGACCCAAGGTTGAAATGTTAATTAAATGTTTTAATGTTCTGTAGCTCTAAAGAAAATAGTTGGATAAAATGTCAGCATATAGGGACTATTTTAAACATTAGAAAAAAATCATCTCCCTGAAAAGGAGGGTAATTGTACAAGTTTGCCTAATCCTTTTGATCTTGGCACACAGCAATACAGACTTCAGTTGAGATTAAAACTATGAATTTCAAAGGAAACATGGCCTTCAGTGTGTAAAATATATAACAGCTGGTTGACTAGCCCATTTAAAACTACACAATAACAATCGTAGACAGAATGATTCTCCTGCCAAAAGATGCACGAGTGCTTGATGGTTATATCAAGATGTGATACTAACTCACACTTTCTTCGGTAATGATATAAATGTAGCGATGAGTGGTGTGCTCCGGCCCAAGATCTCTCTTCTGCCCAACAGTTCAAGGGCAGTTTAGAAGCACAGAGCTCCTTTTAGTGATTTCTCTATATGCTTTTCAGCCTGAACTTCAGTGTGTTGTTGACTGAATTTCATTGTTTTTTAACTGTCAGGTATAATTTTTTTTCTTAGCATCCAACAATTTCCAACACCCCCCCCCCAACCAAATCTTTGGTCCTACTTTTTCCCCCTTTGGTATTCATGACTTATTGTCCTTAATGTCGCAGCTTCACACATATTTTTACCCTCAAAGTTAAAGTTTTCTACGTAAGTCGTATAAAATTTGTCTCACATTTTTGTTATATTTATATTAAGGTAAATATCTGAATTTGGAAACATCGTGATGTATGGGAGAATGCACATTCATGTTAGTATAGTTCATCAAAATTTTAATATTAAAATCTATTGTGTTTCACCTGAACAAGTACTAATTTTTAATAGGTTAATGAATACATCTTTTAAAAATGAAGATTAATATGGACTTGTCACTTTTGACTAATCATATTTGGGAAGCACACTTACATTCAGAATTTGTATCTGCCCATTATGAAAAAAAGGTTGATTTTTCTGTGACCTTTGTTTTTTGAAAAATTTTGATAAAACATAGCAAATTTTGTATTCTTTCCATTTATTTTGAAGAAGGAAATTACAGGTAACAAAAATTTTGCTGAAGTTACTTCGATTCATCACGAATTCAGAGCCAGCACTTAAGGAGTTAATGTGTCTTATTAGGGGGACAGGAAATCTGGCAACTATTGCAGAAACTAGACCTAATGGTGCACACAAACAATTTGTCAGTCTTCTTAAATGTGAATAGCTTTCCGCAAAGTGGCTGCTCTTGCTTTGTTTGAACAGGCTAAACTTTTCCTTTTTGGACTTTAAATCTTAGAAGCGAAATGTGATCCACATATTCAATCAAAATCATTTAATTCAAAGCATATTTTGATTGGAACAAAGTTGACATGGAAAGAAACTCTAGAATAAAAAAGTTGAAAGGACTTTATATCATATATTTAGCAGGAAAATTTGAAACAGTTCTAATTAGGCTGAAAAAAACAGCTTTCTTCAATGTAAATTACAAAGGTCATATATCAATGTTAAGGAAACATTACCACTAGTGTTTGAAATCCAGCACATGCAAACATAACAGACCAGTTCATTTTAAATGTGTGTGTGTATGTGTGTATAGAAGGCTGTATTACATGTATTTGAAATGAAAAATACTTAAAATTCCGAGTCCATAATGTTGTATATTACATTCTTGCCAATCCAAACATTAACTCCTTTGAAACATATTACTATCTACACTCAAATGAATTAAGACTCTTAATTACAAGTACAATTAAAAATTTGTTAAGACAAATTCTTATTTTTTTATTCCATTGAAAATATGATTAAATGCATCTTATAAGCAAATGTATATCAAGTCAAGAGGGTTAGTCAGTGATCTGTATTTTATCTGAAACTTACGGACACAGCACTTTGTATCTCAGAGCCGAACAGGGCTCTCTAGAAGCTGGGGAATAGGTGTGCAGAGATGTGTATCTGGGCTGGCTGGACAGACCTCTTTCCTTCTGGTTATACAATTATTTCTATACATAGCATTTGTAAATAATTCTTGCTCTTTTTATGTGATTTTTTAGTGAAAATTATCCTTTAGATGTCAGTAGCTTTTATTTAGCTTTTTTTAAAAAAATGGAATGGTAGGAGAACAAAGTATAAATAAACATTAGCATTAATCTTGGAATTACAAGTATGAGAAGCACAAATAAAATACAAGTAAGGTTTCCTGGTCTGGAGGTAAACAACTAACATAATTGAAACTGGCAACTTTGATTTTATGTAATTTTTACATTAGAGAAAATTTGATTGTTTGAAAATAAAAGGAAATTGCTAGAGTATCTCTAAACCATGCATAGAATAAACATGCAATTAATGCCTTTTATTTTCAATTTTTTTTCTCAAATAGTTTAGAATTTCTTGTAAAAAGGAAACTTTGACTCCACTATAGGAAACAAGAATAATTTTATACAACATTTTTTATCAATAAATAATTCATTTCCTTAATGGATTAGTTTCATGAAAACATAGATTACATTCTTTCAATGAGATTTATTGTTAGACATGTATTCATATATGTTATAATTATTCCGACACGGGGTTATACAAATGTGTTATTGATGAATAATTTACTGTTGTCTTTATGATATTAAAGGTTTAATTTGTTGATGTTCTGCATGTGTACCAAACAAATGAAAGTTACTAGTAAGTGTTTGTATTTGACATCAGTATACTGTACTTTTTAGCATCTCTCAAGTGTTTTAGTCTCTGTTTAATAGATCTCATTAAAAAAAACATATCAGCCCCCAGACAGTTTGTCAAGGCTAATATGAGTCCCCCTGGATTAGATTGACAATTTGTGTGAGGCTTCACATGATAGACTTTTCATAGTCTTATTTGATCCTTAGCAATTGGACATTAGTCACTGATTTATTTTATAATAACTCAGATGAGTTGCATATTATTGTATTGCGTTGGACGTTTCAGTGGATTTTCTTTTTTACAAATTTTACTCAGAACACACATTGGGTGTAAATGATGTATTCAGCCCGCTGGGGGAGCGCGACGGGTTGACTGGTTAGGGTTGGGAGCAGCATGGGAAGCCTCCCTCCAGACCTCTCTCACCTGCCGCCTTCATGAGGGCTGTCTGTCCTAAAGGCTCTGAAAAATCTCAGATGCTTGTAGTGCCACTGGCATGTATTTGTGACTAAAAATGTGGACATAGAGAGTATTTTTTAAAATCTTCACATATAAAACAATTTAAAGAATTTTTAATATGTTATGATATATATTGTGTTTTTTGAATCTCAAAAACAAGTTATAAAATATAATCACAGGGTATTCTATTTTGAATTATTTGGGTTTTTTTTTTTCCTCAATAATTTCCTAATCTCTGTCTTTACCTCTACCCTCAGGTCCTTAGTAAGTACATATGTTTATTATTAAGTATTTTTGGTTAGGCAGTTGTCGTTCGCTGATATAAAAAAAAAAGTTAAAATCCTAAACTGACTTTGTACTGAAATGTACTAAAACTTTTGGGGGTTCTCTCATATCCTTAACAGTTGTTCTTTTTTGAAGCTTTAGTCCTAGTGCAAGAAATGGTTGCGCTATAGACTGCTAATGATATTTTCAGTTTCATTTTAAAAATTTTTATTTAAAATTTATTCATGAAAGTAATGTGTTTATCAACCTCTGGAAAAGATGGTACCAGTAATTCCATGATACTGTCAACCCCTTGAGGACCAACCAGTATGACAGCGGGTGGGGAGGGCTGGCCCACGACTCTGTGGTTACCTCTGCATGTGTGTTTGTGGCATAATGGGAGCATACAGTGTCTTTAAACTCAGCAGTTGTGCTTAACATTTTGATGTGGTGTCAGCATTAGAAAACTCATAGTTCTTTGTTTGATAACACATAAAATAAAATGACCCTAGTTTTTAGGGCTTTAATATTGAGAAAATTCATTTGTACTTTGTCATGTGCTGAGCCTTCTAGAATTTTATAGTCTCGAATCACAACACCACGGGTACTCAGGAGGCTCCTGACTGTTTTATCTTATTAAACAATTTTGAAATCATTAATTTTTAATTAGCTTGGATGCAGGGTTTTTATAGTTTCAATAGTGTGTGTATATGAACTAAACATGTTTTATTTCAAATACTGGCGAGAGGATTATTTACCTAAATAAGTGATAGTTCTTCCTGAGAGGACATACTGTGAGTTTGCTTCATGTGGTTGCACTTTTTTTGCAGACTCAGAGATACATAGACCTTTTCAGCAGCTTATTGACTCAGATTTTGAACAACTAAAAAGGATGTAAGCTTGAAGATATGTATAGGTTCTTCCCTGATTGAAAGTTCTAATTAAGTGAATTGGAGAAAATTAACTGAAATTAGCTGTCAGAAAGTCACATTTAAATGAGTGATGAGCTAGTCTGGCAGTAAACATTTAAATGATATAAATTGCCATTTAAGTGTATGGTTTAATGTTTGTCATGCATTAATGTGACATGAGACTGCAGTGACAATCAAGCAGCTTGCTCTAATTTGAACATATTTAGGGCTTTTGTGTGGAGTGTACTGCACACAAATTAAGACAATTGCTGTTTTTATGTGTCACTTTAAACAAGCCCCCCCCCACCCCCCCATTTCTACCCAGGGCCTAAGTTAATGAAACAAACGTATCATTTTGGGGTACAACTTGCATTAATAGTTCCTGGATTTTTGGATTGATTTTAAATCCGTGTACTTTAAATAGAAATTTATTTAAAGTTATTACAAGCCATTCTCTTCTTATTCAAATAAAATATGAAGCAGTTTTGTGCTCTTAGCTGTTTACTAAATTTGTAAATATGAGTTTTATAAGAGATCTCAAATAGTAACATTCACAATTGAAACTAAATATTTTTTTAGTTGTATTTCATTTTGGTATGCTTTGGAATATGAGAATTGCCTAGAGTTTTATTTATAGATTTAAAAAAAATATTTTAAAGTACATCGTATGTCGTGAAGCCATGTTAAATATTATTAGTTAAAGGAAATATATTTGAATTCCTCCATAAACACCTTTCTTATTCATAGGCATTTATTTTAATAAAATGTGTATGCACACGAGTGTACCTCTGTGAACTAATAGGAACTTCTTTTTTCATGAGATGGTTTATGTCTTACTGGTTGCTTGCCATAGAAGTTAGCCAGTTTTGTTTTAAGACCAACAGATTTCTTTTTTATATTACTGATAACATAGCCAGTCACACCAAGTATACATCACAGCCATACACTTATTGATCTAAAAATAAGAATTTCAGTGCGATACATTACCTGATATAACTGGTATACTTCAAATTAGTTTTCAGAGTTTGAGCTTGAGAGATCTCTGATTTGAATCAGAGATGAAGTGGTCCATAATATTGAACTTTCATGTTGGAATAATTTTGAACAAAAATAAATACTGTAAATGTGAATACTTATCTGAAAAATGAGTCTCCAGTTTTCTTAAAACTCTTCAATATTTCAAACTTTACTAAATTCATCAAACATTATACCCATTGTGTTTTAGGTGCAGTGCTGGTAACTGGGAATGTAGAGGAGTTGGCAGTGGGTCTCTTGCCCAGCATTTCTACTGAATATTTGATTACATTCATTTATTATTTATTGGACACTGTTATGTTAATAGCACCAGATAATTTGGAATCGTTTGATATTAGTACCTGGAATAACAATTCAGTAGTTATAAGTATCCCTCCTAAGATCTAATTTGTTGGCATAAAAACTCAGTTGAAATAATAAATTATTTGGTTACAGTTGTTGCAATAAACAACAAAATATTTATATTTAGAAAAATTACAGATATTTTAAGTGGATAGTAAATATGTGATATTTTCATATTTGCTGTTTCAAAGTAGCCTTTACATTGTGTGACCTTTCTTTGAAGCATAAATCGAGTACCCGTCAGGCCCCGAGTTACCAGTGTGACTGAGACAGAACTGGCCCTGCCCTCACTGTGCTTGCTTACAGACGGCAGAGTAATACTCAAGTGCTAACCGTAACAGTCTGCTACAGTTCAACGTGATAGTACCAGAAAGACTAATTATAAAAGGAAAAAAGAGAACAGATTCTGGTGGGAAAAACGACATCAGAATAAATCTGTTCACAGTAAATTTAGCATTAAACTTCACTGCTTGATCTAAATGTCTCTACACATTTTAAAAATAGAATTCAGCATGATAATATGACCTGTGCCCTTCTTTCAGGCCCTGGAGAGTGAATTTGTTTCCTGCCAGCTGCACCAGTGGATCGATCTTATTTTCGGCTACAAGCAGCAAGGCCCAGAGGCTGTCCGGTCCCTCAATGTGTTCTATCACCTGACCTATGAAGGCGCCGTCAACCTGAACTCAATAACGGATCCTGTATTGAGAGAGGTAAGACCCTCCGACTGGGTCTAGCAGGGATCTTTAGACTAGAAGGTACTAGGTATCGCCTTCCCCATGCTCCCATTTTACTAACGATGAAACTGAAACCAGATGGCTGAAGTGACTTAAGCAGGATAACCTTTCAGTTAGTGACTTTATTGGGACTTGAACCCAGGACTTCCCTCCAACAAAATGTTTGACTCAGTATAAAATGAGAACTTTTTTTTTCTTTGTCTTCCAGTCACTTTATTTATTCATTTTTGTTGTTAACACTATTACAGATGTCCCCCATTTTCCCTCCCGCCCCTCACCATGGCCTTCACCACCGCATTGTTGTCCATGAGCCGTGCATATAAGCATGTATGTTCTTTGGCTAATCTCTTCCAGTTTGAACCTATTAAGGGATAAATAATCATACTTATAATCTTTATAACTTAGAAGGCTACTTAAAGTAAGTATTAGTATTAGGAAAATTTAAAGTATTAGGAAAATAATTTATTAAAGAAATACGATTGTAAGCATAAATCTGTTTAAATGTGATAACACATATTTATGCACCTCTCGTATAATACATAAAAGTACACATGTAACTATATAGAAGTTAATAGTAGGAATGAAGTCTAAAACCTTCATACATCATCAGACTTCATGTTAGATGTAATTGTTTAATCTTTGTTGTTTATTTTCTTAGATAAAACACTCAAAAATGTTTTTGACAAATGCAGGATTCACCAAAAAGTCTGTATATAGCCTTGCTTTTTTTTGTTTTAGTATTTTTAACCTAATTATACACCCTCCTGATTCTAATGTACATCATATGAAAAGATTGTACAAGTGAACAGATATCACTTTAAATAGCTATAGTTTTAGAACTTGACTGTAGTTAAGAAACCAGGACTTTGATTCATAGGGGAAGCTGCATATCACTTTAAATGGTACACTATTTGTAATAAGTAAGGTTTGTCATTTTTCACCAGTACTTAATGCATGACTTTATAATTCCATGTATGACCTAGTCATGTTGACAGTATATAGTAACTATACAATATGTACATAATACATATTTAACCATATTTGCCACTATGTATTATCACCTAGTTTATGTGGAGATAAAGCTTAGTACACATACAAAAGCATCATGTACTTACTAGATGTACATTTGTCGTAAACTGTACAGGTGTACCTAACTTTATTGTTAGAATAGAACAGCATAGGCCCATTTACTTTCTTTTTATTGTTTTAGTAATATTTGAGTAGTACTACTTTGTTCTATAAATGTCTGCAATTCTTCATTGAATATACCAAATTTTTTTTTCATGTCCCCTTATATCAGCAATTTTCAACCTTTTTCATTTCATGGCACACATAAACTAATTACTAAAATTCTAAGGCACACCAAAATATATATTTTTTGCCAATCTGACAAAAAAAATAGGTATAATTTTGATTAATTCATACCACGTGACTGTTGTTGTGTTGGCTCTTGTCATTTTTTTAAAATTTGGTAATCTAAGGGAAGAAAGGTCAGTACCCCGGACTAAATAATCAGGTATTGCGTGTTTTAAAAATTCTGGCACTGTGGTTGAAAATCACCACATTACAGTAATTACCCATATCTCTATATAACTGAAATCATATATGTCTGACTTTATAATCTCCTGTTTTGCTTAACATATCAGCATATATTATGTTGCTCTATAATCTGTGTAGTTTTAATTTTGAAATTCCCTAATATTCTATAAAGTTGCTTTGAAAATGTACTTAACACTGTTTCTCCCACTATGGGATCCTATTTTTTTATATATATATTTTATTGAGTATGCTATTACAGTTGTCCCATTTTTCCCCCCTTGATTCCCCCCACCCTGCACTCCATCCCATCATCCCCACCCCTCTTAGTCCATATCCATGGGCTACACACACCAGTTCTTTGGCTTCTTAATTTCCCATACTCCTCCCAGTCTCCCCCTGTCCGCTTTTTTTTTTTGGTCAGCATTTTTTGGTCAACTCCCCCACCACCACTTTCCACAGCCCCACTCACCCCCGCCTCCCACCCTCAATCTTTCCCTGATTTGGCTTTGTCCATGGGTCCTTTATGCATGTTCCTTGATGACCCTTCCTCTCCCTTTCCCCTGTCATCCCTCTCTCACCTCCCCTCTGCTTACTGTCAGTTTGTTTTTTATTTCAGTGTTGCTGGTTATATTTTGCTTCCTTGTTTATTTTGTTGATTAAGTTCCACTTACAGGTGAGATCATATGGTATCTATCTTTCACCGCCTGGCTTATTTCACTTAGCATAATGCTCTGCAGTTCCATCCACGCTGTCGCGAAGGTTAGCAGCTCTTTCTTTCTTTCTGCTGCGTAGTATTCCATTGTGTAAATTTACCATAGTTCTTTGATCCACTCATTTACTGTTGGGCACTTAAGCTGCTTCCAATTCTTGGCTATTGTAAATTGTGCTGCTATGAACATTGGGGTGCACAGGTTCTTTTGAATTGGTGTTTCAGGATTCTTAGGATATAATCCCAGTAGTGGAATTGCTGGGTCAAAGGCAGTTCCATTTTTAGTTTTTTGAGGAAATTCCCAAATGTTTTCCACAGCGGCTGCACCAGTCTGCATTCCCACCAACAGTGTGCTATTGTTCCCTTTTCTTCACACCTTTTTCAGCACTCATTGTTTGTTGATTTGTTTATGATGGCCATTCTGGTTGGTGTGAAGTGGTATATCATTGTGTTTTGAATTTGTATCTCTCTGATGGCTAGTGATGCTGAGCATCCTTTCGTATGTCTCTGGGCCCTGCATACTTCCTCCTTGGAGAAGTGTCTCTTCAGGTCCTTTGTCCATTTTTTAATTGGATTGTTTGTCTTCCTGGAGTGGAGTCGTGTGAGTTCTTTATATATTTTGGAGATCAAACCCTTGTCCAACATATCACTGGCAAATATATTTTCCCATATGGTTGGTTCCCTTTTCATTTTGCTGATGTTTTCTTTAGCTGTGCCGAAGCTTCTTACTTTGATGAAGTCCTTTGTTTATTCTTTCCTTTATGTCGCTTGCTGTAGGGGACATATCGGTCAAAATATTGCCACGTGGAATATCTGAGATTTTCCTACCTGTGTTCTCCTCTAGGACTTTTATGGTGTTGCGACTTATATTTAAGTCTTTTATCTGTCTTGAGTTTATTTTTGTGTGTGGTATAATTTGGTGGTTGAATTTCATTTTTTTGCAAGTAGCTGTCCAGATCTCCCAACACCATTTGTTGAAGAGGCTATTTTTACTCCATTTTATGCTTCTGCTGCCTTTGTCAAATATTAATTGACCATAGAGAGCTGGGTTTATTTCTGGGCTCTCTATTCTGTTCCACTGATCTATGTGTCTGTTCTTATGCCAGTTATCAGACTGTTTTGATTACAGTGGCCTTATAATATAGTTTGATGTCAGGCATTGTGATCCCTCCTGCTTTGTTCTTCTTTCTCAAGATTGCAATATTTTCTTTACTAGAGATCCTATTTTCTTTTAAAGACCTTTCAGTTGGTGTGTTCAAGATAATATAACTATCTCTTATACTTCATTAAAATTTATGCAACATTTGCATGGTAAAAGATGGCTCAAGCCTGTATCTGTGTGATGCTGCTAGTTACAAAGTGAAACACTGAATTAACTGGTTGCTTCCTCTGTAGAACAACCTGCGTAACTGGCTCTTTGTTTTTATTTTTGATTGACCGCCTTCATCTTCATGCACACAAATGATTTACCGAAGGAATTTTCCATATATTATTTACCATATAATCTAAAAGAGCATGGTTCCATCGAACTTTCTGCAGTGATGGAAATGTTCGTTATATCTACACTGTAAAGTATGGTAGCCAGTGGGCATATGTGGAAATTTGTATTTGAGTGGCTAGTGCGACTGAGGAATTGAATGTTTAATTTTAGTTCATTCAAATTTAAATAGGCACATATAGCTAGTGGCTACCATATCGGACAGTGCACATCTAGAAGACTTTCATATATCTTTGATTATCATATTTTCTGTATCCAAATTTAGGGCATGTGGTCAGATAATGGAACAATAAATATTTGTTAAATTAACCTTGTAGAATATTTGAGATTGGATATACTGCATTGAGATATTAGATATGTAGTTGAAATGTATGTGTAACTATATTTTTCTTTCACTTAAACTAACATGACTTCAAATAATGTTTTTATTGTGGTAAATAACACAAAATTTACCATTTTATCCATTTTTTGAGTATATAGTAGTTCAGTGGCATTACGTATATTCACATTGTTACATAACTATTACTACCATTCATCTCCAGAAGCATTTCCTCTTATCACACTGAAGTCTCTGTGCTTTAAACAGTAGCTCCTTATTCTTCCTGCCCTCAGCCCTTGACAATCACTATTCCACTCATCTCTAGGAATTCGACTACCCTAGGCACCTCTGAGCAGTGGAATTATACAGCATTTGTATCTTTGGCTTATTTCACTTGGTGTAATATCCTCATGATTGATCCATGTTGTAGCGTGTGTCAGAATTTCCTTATTTTTTGAGGCTGAGTAATAGTCCATTGAATGTGTACCCCACATTTTGTTTACCCTTTCATCTGTCCATGGATGAACAAAACGCTGTTTCCACCTTTTGGCCTTTGTGAGCAATGCTGCTATAATTGGCGTGTAAGTATCTGTTTAAGTCCTATTTTCAGTTCTTTTTGGATATACCCTCAGAAGTGGAATTGCTAGATTATGGTAATTTTATGTTTAACTGCCCTAACAAATAATTTTTTAGTATTTTTCATGATCAGCATTTGCTAAAGATTATTTAAAACTTTCAAGTTTCTTTGACTTTTTTCCCCACAACCCCAAGTAGTTAATATCATCAGCAAATTAAATTTTGACTGCTGTGTTTTCTGCTTATCACACCTTAATTTATTTTTGTATTATATGTTATATATTACACTCAGCATTCATTCTAAAAACATGGCCTATTATGTTCTAAGTATGGTCGGTACTTGATGTTCTTGAAAGAAAATATCACTTCATTACTTAGTACTATTTATATAGATTTACATAATTTACAAAGCTTCCTCAATATTATTAAAACTAATGTGATAACCTTTTATTATAGTCATTCCATTTCACCGCACTAAACCCTCTGAGAGAATGCAGTGTGATATAGTAGAGTAAACAAACAGAAAAACCAACCAATAAATAAATGTGGATTTGATTCCTGGCCCTGATGTCTAGTAGTTTTGTGGCATGAACTTGCCTGAGACTCTGTTCCCATCATATATAGAATTGGTATGACAGTGCCCGCCCCACAGAGGATTATATGAGATGTAGTGTATGTTAAGTGCCTAGATGCACTTAGCACATGTTAGTTCCTTCCTGTATGGTGTTCACTGTTAAGTCTCTGCATTAGGAAACACAACTGTAAGAGAATGTGAATTGCTGGATAGAAAGAATCTTAATGTGTTAACACTAGAGAAGTTATTAGAGACTATTTCCTAGAAGATCCATGCAGAGTTCACTGTAAAGTGAAGCAAGGAAAAAGCAGAGAACAACCATAGGTCATTAATCTCTTCATTTTTAAACAGTTCTTTACAAAACCCAAATTATGTAATAGGTTAAGAGGTTGATAGGTCCTGCCGTAATCTGGGAGTTTACTGTCCAGTGGGGAAATATGGGTAAGTAAACAGATGGAATACACTGTAATAAATTCGGCATAGGGACAAGCACACTAGATGTATGTACAAGAGTAGAGCACAGGCACTAAACCCAGGCAGGCAGAATCTAGGCATGCTCTCTAGGAAATGAGAGGCTCGAGCTATAGATTGAGAGATGAAGAAGAATAATGGTTAGAGTCATGAGCAAAGGACATCTACACGGAAGAAACTGCATCAGTGTCCTACACATAAGCGGAAGAGATCATGGCTGGAGAATGAAATGAACCGAATGTGGTGAGGTGAGAGAGAGAGACCGGAAACAGATCACCAGGGCCTTCAGTGTCATAAAAAGTCATTTTAACTGTATTATAATGCAGCAGATTGAAAATTGAAGGTTGGTTACGTAACCGTAAGTATGACATGTTTAGAACATGTCAAGAAGAAGATTGAACAGATAAGAACTGAAAAGTACTATCCTAACCTGGTAGCTCAGTTGGTTAGAGCTCTGTCCCAATACGCCAAGGTTGTGGGTTTGATCCCTGGTCAAGGCACATACAAGAGTCAACCAGCAAGTGCATAAGTAAGTGGAACAACATATCAGTGTCTCTTTCCTTCCCTCTCTGCTCTCCCCCTCCCTCCTTCTCCCTTTCTCTCTCTCTCTCTCAAATCAATAAATAAAAATTAAAAAATAAAACTGAAATCTACCCATTGGGTTATTCTCAGAGTTCTTGGTAATCTTAAAGAAAATAGCTTAGGAGGTAGAGGACTGTGTTGTGAATGGTTGGTAAACAAGTAAACAGAGTGAGAAAGGAAGTCATTGACGGGAGCATTTTTAACAGCTTTATTGAGATTTGGCTCACATATGATACAATTCACCCATTTAAAGTGTCCAATACAATAGTTTTTAGTATATTTACAAGCATCACCACAATGTAATTTTAAAACATTTTCATTACCACAATAAGAAACCTCATACCCATTAGCAGCCACTTTTTTTTTTTTTGAGAATATAGGTCTGCATTTATTTATTTTACTAAAAGTTTCCCATCCCCCCCCGCCCCACCACCACCACCTTCTGGATACTGGGTGGGAGTTCTGACCTGTTTCTTTCAAATTGGGGAAGGAAAAACCTAAACTGAATTTTATTTTTTTTTAAGAACTTTAAGAGTTTTTTTTTTAATGGATAGATATTTGACCATGTTTCTGTGTTATTGAAAAGATCCAAAAAAGAGGAAAGATATCAAGCATACTGGAAGGAAAGCACATAATAGACTACCAAGCTCCATGAAGAAGAGGAAAGACACAAAATCCAGAAAACAGAGATAGGCACTGCACCACAGGCAACAGTGCCATATTGTCTGGGATTAAAGAGAAGAAGGTTGGCCTGGGGACATGATGAACAAATGTGTCTGAGCAAGCTGAACAGGCAACAAGACTGAGGGTTCGTACCAAGGCTGAGATAATACTTATGGACATGCACCTAACACAGTGATGGGTTTTTAATAAGAGTCCCAATAATAAACAAATAATTATTTCCTTTCCATGCGATTTTTCTGTATTCTCGACAACAGGAGAGTTGGTATAGGAAAAAGCTTTATAGAGAAGGTGCATGGGTGCATGTGTGCCTAGTATTACAGGCAAAGTATATATGGAGAGAGGAGAGGGAGACAGCAAGAATTTTGCCATGGAAGTGTGGCAGAATATATAAAAAGGGTTTAAAGTAGAATGGCGATTGATGAAATTGTCAAAGGGATAACTGCTGAAATGGTAGATCGAGGCTAGTTTGGATAGATAAGGAAAGGGCTGATGAATTGGGACAGTTTATTTCTTTGCTCATTATTCGTTCATTTTTTTCAACAAATACTCATTATGCTCAAGGTACTAAAAATGTAGAGATTAGCAAGGATATCACATGGGAACTCACTCTAATGGGGTGCACAGAAAATCAACAGTAAAGACTAATTTTATTTAGCGATAAGTGATGTGAAGAAACTAAGGCTGGGTGAGGGGTTCAGAGAGACTTGGGAGCAGGTGCTGTGGCAGACTGCCTCTGCCTCCATTCATACACACTGTTTCCCTCCAAACTTCGGGGGTGGAGTAGAGCTGTACAAGGAGACCCAAGGAGGCATGTCCCACTGCCCTGACCCTGGCTAGCCACACGCCCGTGCGCCCTTCCCCTCCCTGAAGCCTGGGCAGCCTCCAAGTCAAGTCTAGCCACAGGCCTGCTGCAGCTGCAAAACTCCTGGTGTTGCCATCACTTGGTCTACTCCCCACCCCCATCTTCCGGCTATGCCATCTTTTCTTCAGAATCTTGTTCCCCTATAATGCCTTAACATCTCCAACATTAGTAAATTTGTGCATATACTTGACTTACATTAAAACATTATTTCTGCAAAATCACAGTAATACCTGCATAGATTTGTGCCTTTCTAGTATTAAAAGGAGACTAGACTAATTCTGTTCAGTAGCTATACATTATCTATTTCTGTTCACTACTATAGTTTTATTTAATTTGGGACACTTATGTTCACAGTCATACCCAGAGGCAAGTTGTCTATGTACAAGTGATATCTTCACGTTCTGCTTGCGGAAAGCTCTATTCCTCTTGAGAAGCTTTTATTCTAGAGGGAATGGTTAATACATATGGCATAGTAAGTAATCATAAAAATAATCTCTCTATAAAAAAAGCACTAAATGAAAGAAATAATAACCATAAGAGGACAAAGAGTAATCAGAGAAACAGCCTGGAGCACATTAAACTTTTATGTTGTTTTTAATTTTTAGAAAACAGCTGGGTTATCAATATATAACAATGCCTACATTTGCATATATCACAGCAGAAATAATTATTTTTCAGGCAAATATGCTAATTTTTCCAACTAAAGGATATATTCTTCTCTTTAGCTATTTATTCGGACAGACTTCTTTATTCTCCTTTATTTCTGTCTCTTTGATACTATTTTTTTCCTTTTTCTAGACATTTGCCATTTTTTAAAAATTTGTTCTTTTTTCCTAGCATTACATTCTTTTTTTTATTTTTTTGCATTTTTTAAAAATTGAGGTATAATTGCTTTGGTCAGGTAGCTCAGCTGGTTAGAGTGTTGTCCTGATACACCAAGGTTTCAGATTCAACCCCGGGTCAGGGCAGATACAAGAATCAACCAATGAATACATAAATAAGTGGAACAACAAACCTCTCTCTCTCCCCCTCTCCCTCTCTTACTTCCTCCCTCCCTCCTTTCCTCTTTCAAAAAAAATTGAGTTATAATTGACATATGTTATATTAGTTTCAGATGTACAACATAAGGATTTAATATTTGTATATATTGCAAAATGATCACCATAATAAGTCTAGTTAACATCCATCATCATGCATAGTTACATAATTTTTTCTTGTGATGAGTACATATATTCTTTTATAGTCAGGATTCCAAAAATATTAAAAGCTGGTTATTTTCTGATTATTAATCCCACTGAATTTGGTTGGACTCGTTCACTTATCTTCCATCATACTTTTCAGATGTATGAAGATCTTATCAATCTTTTCTAACACTGTTTCAAAAAAACTAAAAACTGGGAAAGAAGAAATTTTAAAAAGAGAGAAAAATAGGATAACCAAATTCTGAATAAATATTTTTATTAAAGAATAAATATTTTTATTAAAGGAAAAAACCTTAAAAATCCAATTTCACCACATACACGATGAATTGAATATTAATTTTATGAAGTAATGTAACATAAGTGTTTTCCTTAAATAATTGAGTTAAGGTGTTTAGAATATAATTGTATTTGCAGGTATGGTTTCTAGAACAAGTCTATATTCTTACTTATCCAGAATGCATGTATCTTGCCAGTTGTCATGTGAATGATATTTGCTATAACCAGAAGTTGAATGCCCAGATATCTAGCCCTTAGAATAAAACATTATATGATGTTCATTAGTACATCAGATGTTAAGTTTTAAAAAAACTGATCTAGTGATGTGTTCTGAGTGATGTGTTTCTAAAAATGGTGTGTATACTGATGTGCTCTGAGTGAGATGTGCGCACTGTACGTAGAAGCGCAAAGGAAGAGCAGCCCGCCCAGACTCAGGGAGTAATAACTGTCTGCACAGAAATCTGAAGAAATGAGGAGTGAAGTAGGCGAAGCAATAGAAAGGGCAGGGGAGCTCAAGGCAGAGAGTGTCCAGCATGTGGGAAGGAGTGCAGTTAAGGCTCTCTGACTGGGAAAACCATGTGGTGGGCGGAGAAGGCATAAGAAGTCAGTGATGAGGAACAGTGAGGTTGATGGTGCCACCAAAACATATTTGGAAACCATTTATGTCTGACATTAGCCTAAGCCACCATCATGGCTGGTATTGGTGGATCCGGTCACTTTTTTCTACCCTTACCTACCTCCAATCCACTTTCCAAAGACTGCCAACGTGAATTTTAACTGTAAATCAGATCATGTCATTCCTTTACTTAAACCTTCCTATTTCACATTAAACATAGAATAAAATCCTACCTGATCCGTACGATCTGACCCTGCCCACATCTCTGATCTCACGCCATGCCGTTCTCTTCTTCGTTCGTGTGTCCCGTCCCACTGGCCTTCTTTCAGTTCCTGTTCATCTGAAGGGTGTCACTGACTCAGCACCTTTTTACGATAGCTGTTCTCTCTAACTGTGCCACATTGTCACCTGCTGGCTTCTTGTCCTGTGTACCTCAGGTTAAAGGTCATCTCTTCAGTGAGGACTTGCCTTCACACATCCAGTTGAGTTATCTTTTTGTTACTAGTTTTAACTTAATGTAGAACTAAAGCATGTGGTATAGATGATTAGATTCTTTGAAATCTGTTGAGACTTGGCGCACCTTGGGAATAGTCAGTTTTTATAAATGTTCCATGTGTACTAGGAAAACGGTGGTTCTACCATTTTTAGTAAGAGGCCATTTGCAGTAAGACAGTGAATCAAGAGAAGTGAGGAGTATAATTAGAGACTGTGATTTTTATTATTAATATCAATCGTTGTTTTGTGCTATGTTTGACCTTAAACTAAAAATTCCATACTGCTCTTCTTTTTCACTTAAAAAAAATTTATTGATTACACTATTACAGTTATCCCATTTTTTTCTTCCCTTTAGCCCTCTCCACCCTGCACCACCCCTCCCACCATCATTCCCCCCAACACCTTAGTTCATGTCCATGGGTCATACTTATAAGTTCATTGGCTTCTCCCTTTCCTATACTCTTCTTAACCTCCCCCTGTCTATTTTGTACCTACAAT